>PVKV010016869.1:0-49439 GCA_004027835.1 Alouatta palliata | reverse complement strand
AAAAAAAAAAAAAAAAAAAAAAAAAAAAAATTCTTCTTCTTCCAATGAGGCCCAGAGAGGACAAAAGATTGGATACCCCTAAGCTACTCTTTCTACAAAAGAGAATTCTACCGTTTAACAAACTGTTAAGAGTAGTTTCTTACTCTTCCCCCAAGAATTCTCGTCACATATATGCTTCTCTCCTCCTAAGTGGGAATATGACGACCAGTCCGAACAATTAAAAATCCAAAGGGGCTGGGCACAGTGGCTCACACCTGTAATCCCAGCACTTTGGGAGGTCAAGGCAGGCGGATTGAGACAAGCCTGGCCAACATGGTGAAACCACTCCAGCCTGGGTGACAGAGCAAAACGCTGTCTCAAAACAAACAAACAAACAAACAAACAAACAAACAAACAAACAAAAATTAGCTGGGTGTGATGGTACACATCTGTGAGCCCAGCTACTTGGGAGGCTGAGGTGGGAGGATCACTTGAGCCTGGGAGATGGAGGCTGCAGTGAGCTGTGAAGCCACTGCACTCCAGCCAGCTCACTGCACTCCAGCCTGGGTGACAGAGCAAGACCCTGTCTCAAAAAAAAAAAAAATCTCCAGGCATTAGCTCATAGGGGTTAGGACAGACAGGAGGCAGCAGGCCCTGGTTCACAGCTCAGGTCCACCACTCACCAGGCATAACTTTGGCCAAGGTGCTTAGCCTCGTTGGGCCTTAGTATAATATAGGAATGATAGAACTTCACAGGATTCTTGTGAGGGTAAATGAGTTAATGTATGTCAAACGTTTAAAACAATGTTTGTGAGTCATCGTTGATTACGGAGCAAGTATTGACACCGTGGAAATTGGCCAGTACTACAAATCGGGACTCCTCCCCAAGCTGTTGTCAAACATCCTCTAGAGACTCAGTGTTGTTATTTACAGAGTCAGGAAACGCTAGGTTCCTCCTTCCTCCAAGTCCTAGATGCCGAGACTTCAGAAATTCACTGGTTTTGTTGAGGTCAGGAGTTCCAGACCAGCCTGGGCAAGATGGTGAAACCCCGTCTCTACTAAAAATACAAAAATTAGCTGGGTGTGGTGGTGGGTGGCTGTAGTCCCAGGTACTCGGGAGGCTGAGGCAGGAGAATCACTTAAACCCATCAGGCGGAGGGTGCAGTGAGTTGAGATCGTGCCATTACCTTCCAGCCTGGGTGACAGAGTGAGACCAAGAAGGAAAGAAGGAAAGAAGGAAGGAAGGAAGGAAGGAAGGAAGAAAGGAAGGAAGGAAGGGAGGGGAATTAACTGGTTTTCTGGTTTTCATTACTTATGTGTGTGTCTGACTGAGCAGTCTCTAAGTTCATTGCCCAGTCTAGAGATGGGCTTTCCCCCTCACAAACTCCTCTTCTGAATTCCTGGTTTCTAGGAATTCCGCTGCAGTGTAAGCTTCCATATAATTCCAGTCTGACACACAAAAGCTTGGGGCAGGAAGACTGATGTACTCATCAATTACAGTGAATTGTCTAACTTAGACACAGGGTTTCGTGCCACTCATTATCATGTGATCATTTCCTCATCATGTGACTGTTAACAGTGTTAGATAAATGAGAATTGCGTGTTCAGTCTCTTTTTAAGGAAGGGTTGCTATAGCAGGAGACCACAATTTCTCCAAGATGAGTTGGATCAGAAAGTTAAGGACGAGTTAAAAAAAAAAAGAGCCTTCATTCAGATCCTAAGTCCGTTTTGATCATAGCAAGATGGACAAAAGCAAAGCATTTACTGCTTTAAAGATTCTCATGACTGAGACAGTGACTACACCACAAGAAAGCCTACAGAGCTGCGCTATCCAATACAAGCATAATATGAGCTACATTTTGTTTTGAGACAGGCTCTCTGTCGCCCAGGCTGAAGTGCAGTGGTGCAATCTCGGCTCACCGCAACCTCTGCCTCCCAGGCTACAGCGATCCTCCCACCTCAGCCTCCCAAGTAGCTGGGTCTACAGGTGCGTGCCACTATGCCCAGCTAATTTTTTGTATTTTTGGTAGAGATGGGGTTTCACTATGTTGCCCAGGCTGGTCTCAAAACTCCTGAGCTCAAGGGATCCACCTGCCTCAGCCTCCCACCATACTGCTGTTATAGGCATAAGCCACATCAGCCATATGTAATTTAAAAGTTTCTAATAGCCACGTCAAAAAGTAAAAAGGAACAGGAAGGGCCAGGTGCGGCGGCTCACGCCTGTAATCTCAGCACTTTGGGAGGCCGAGGCAGACAGATTGCTTGAGCTCAGGATTTTGAGACCAGCCTTGGCAACATGGAAACCTCATGATTGTAGAGATGAGAAATCTCATCTCTACAAAAAAAATACAATAATTAGCCAGTTGTAGTGGTGTGCACCTGTAGTCAAAGTAATTCCAGAGGCTGAGGTGGGAGAATCACTTGATCCTGGGAGGCGGAGGTTGCAGTGAGCCGAGATTGCACCACTGCATTCCAGCCTGGTGACAGAGCAAGACTCCATCTCAAAAAAAAAGAAAAAAAAGAAACAGGAAAAATTGTAATGATATATTCTGTGTAACCCGATATATCCAAAATATTTTAACATGTCATCAATAGAAAATGTATTGATGTGAGAGTGGTACTCTTTTTTTTTTTGAGACAGTGTCTTGCTCTGTTGCCCAGGCTGGAGGGTGGGGGTGTGGTCACAGCTCACTGCGGCCTCAACCTCTCAGGCTCAACCAATCAATCCTCTTGCTTCAACCTCCCCAACAGGTAGGGTTATAGGCATGTGCCACTATACCATGCTAATTTTTTTTTTTTTTGAGATGAAGTCTTGCTCTATCTCAGCTCACTGCAACCTCCACCTCCCGGATTCAAGCAATTCTCCAGCCTCTGCCTCCCGAATAGCTGGGATGACAGACACTTGCCACCACGCCCAACTGATTTTTCTATTTTTGATAGAGATGGGATTTCACCACGTTGGTCAGGCTGGTCTTAAACTCCTAACCTTGTGATCCACCTGCCCTGGCCTCCCAAAGTGCTGGGATTACATGCCCGGCGTGAGCCAACATGCCCAGCCAATTCTTGTATTTTTTTTTTTTGTAGAGGCAAGGTCTCGCTATGTTGCCCAGGTTTGTCTCAAACTCTTGAACTCAAGTGATCCTCCCACCTCAGCCTCCCAAAGTCCTGTGATTTCAGGCATGAGCCACCGTGCCCTGCCTCTTTTTCTGTACTATGTCTTTGAAATCCAGTGTGTATTTTACAGTTATAGCACATCTCAACTTAGAGTAGAACAGTTAAAGTATTCAATGGTTACATGTTACTAGCGGCTACCATGCAGTTCAACGCCGCTATGGACACTTGCTGCGGTCGTCATTTTACAGGTACTGTAAGGTAGATATGCACTGATTCTCCCCCTAGCAGCAAATGCCAAGAGCAAAAAGCCACAGGGGAGCTCCTGGCTCAGATACTTCAGTTCCAACCACAGATGTGAGTTCAGTTAACTGGCTGGCAGTGGGTCTCAAAAAAAAAGTTGTTTTTTTTTTTTTGGAGTTTCGCTCTTCTTACCCAGGCTGGAGTGCAGTGGCGCACTCTCGGCTCACTGTAACCTCCACCTCCTGGGTTCAAGCGATTCTCCTGCCTCAGCCTCCCTAGTAGCTGGGATTACAGGCATCTGTCACCAGGCCTGGTTAATTTTTTGTACTATTAGTAGCGATGGGGTTTCACCATGTTGGCCAGGCTGGTCTTGAACTCCTGACCTCAGGTGATCCACCCACCTTGGCCTCCCAAAGTGCCGGGATTATAGGCGCGAGCCATCGTGCCTGGCCAAAAAAAAAATTTTTTTTCCTTTGACACAGAGTTTCACTCTTGTTGCCCAGGCTGGAGTGCAATGGTGCAATCTCAGCTCACTGCAACCTCATCTCCTGGGTTCAGGCGATTCTCCTGCCTTAACATCCCGAGTAGCTGGGATTATAGGCACCCGCCGTCACACCTGGCTAATTTTTTGTATCTTTTTCTTTTTTTTTTGAGACAAAGTCTCACTCCGTTGCCAGGCTGGAGTACAGTGGTGAAATCTTGGCTCACTGCAACCTCTGCCTCCTGGGTTCAAGCGATTCTCCTGCCTCAGCCTCCCGAATAGCTGGGATTACAGGCATCTACCACCACGCCCAGCTAACTTTTGCATTTTTAGTGGAGATGGGTTTTCACCATGTTTGTCATGATGGTCTTGATCTCCTGACTTTGTGATCTACCCACCTCAGCCTCCCAAAGTGCTGGGATTAAAGGTGTGAGCCACCGCGCCTGGCCTAATTTTTTGTATCTTTAGTAGATATGGGGTTTCACCACGTTGGCCAGGCTGGTCTCGAACTCCTGACCTCGTGATCTGCCCACCTCAGCCTCCCAAATTGCTGAGATTACAGGCTTGCGCCACCATGCCTGGCCCTAAATTTTTTTTTTTTACACCTCTCCATCAGTAAAATTTACCATTTTAACCTTTTTTTTTCCCTTTAGAGAAGGGGTCTCGCGAATTTTCCAGGCTGTCTTGAGCTTCTGGCCTCAAGTGATCCTCCCACTTTGGCCTCCCAAAGCACTGGGACTACAGGTGTGGGCCAATGAGTGCAAATCTGGGTGTGGGCCACGTGGTTCTGACGTTGGGTCTGTACCTGAAAAGCCATCTTCTCGAATACTGTCTGCACCTACCGCTGCTGCTGCTGACAGATGTTAGAAGCCAAACTTGCCCGGTCAAGTCTGGGCAGTATTTAGATTCCAAACTTCACCCCAAGGAGGGGGATTTGTTACTTTTAAACAATTCTTCAGATGAGTCTTCCACGATCAGGTAAGCTTGGGAAACACAGTTCATTGGTTCCGAAACGTTGCTGAATGTCAGAATCACCTGGGGAGCTGATCCTACTCCACAGCGATTAAATCAGAAGGTCTGGGGATGCATCCGGGCACAGTGGCTCACACCTGTAATCCCAGTACTCTGGGAGGCCGAGGCAGGTGGATCACTTGAGGCCAGGAATTGGAGACCAGCCTGACCAACATGGCAAAACCCCCTTCTCTACAAAAAATACAAAAATTAGCAAGGCGTGGTGGCACATTCCTATAATCCCAGCTACTCGGGAGGCTAAGGCATGAGAATCGTTTGAACCTGGGAGGTGGAGGTTGCAGTGAGCCAGGATTGCACCACTGCACTCCAGCCTAGGCCACAGAGCTAGACTCCATCAAAAAAAAAAAAAAAAAAAAAAAAGGTCTGGGGATGGGAGCCAAAGATTCCCAGGTGGTTCCAATGTGCAGTTTGGGGGCCACGGCACTAGGCGATACAGCCCAGCAGCTGTACACACCGGAACACCCCAGGTGAGCCTTTAAAGTGGCCCCAGGTGACAAGGTAATGCCTATCGTCTCCTCTCTTGGGTTGTATTCAATAGTAACAGGTGCCGGCCGGTTGCGGTGGCTCACGCCTGTAATCCCAGCACTTCGGGAGGCTGAAGCGGTTGGATTACCTGAAGTCAGGAGTTTAGGATCAGTCTGGCTAACATGGTGAAACCCTGTCCCTACTAAAAAATACAAAAATTAGCCGAGCGTGGTGGCAGGTGCCTGTAATCCCAGCTACTCTGGAGGTGGAGACAGGAGAATTGCCTGAACCTGGGAGGTGGAGATCATGGCATTGCACTCCAGCCTGGGTGAGAGAAACTCTATCTCAAAAAATAAATAAATAAATAAATAAAATAACAGGTGCCTTCAAAGTACAATGGCACATTCAGGGAGGCGAGGGGAGAGGCAGTAGGGCATTTCTAGCCTAAGGGGGCAGCAGTGGGGAATGACTGACTACGCTAGAGCAGGTACCATAAAAAGCCCCAGGAGCCTATGAAACAAAGGAAGCGAACTTTAAATACTCTTGAAGTCTAACCTCGCTATATTTCGTTTGATCATATAGTGATCAAAAGAAATGAACAGAAGTCACCGACTGGGAAGGAACCAAGCGGAAATTCCACTCTTTGGTTTTGTCAGGAAATCAGCAGGATGGGAAGTGAAGAGAAGATTGAGACGGTCAGAGCAAAACCCCCACAGCCAAGGGGCACTATGCGGTGTTAAGCAGGAGAGGGTAAAGGCTTAGCCAGGCTTTGCCTTTATTTATTTTGTAAAGAGACGGCTCTCACACTGTCTCCCAGCTCCCTGCAGCCTCAGCCTCCTGGGCTCAAGCGATCCTCCCACCTCAGCCTCCTGAGTAGCTGGGACCCCAGGCGCGCGCCACCACCGCCCGATTCATTTTTAATGTTTTGCAGAGACGGGGGTCCCACGATGTTGCCCAAACTGGTTTCGAACTCCTGGGCTCGGGCGATGGTCCCGCCTCGGCCTCCCAAAGTGCTGGGATTACAGGCGTGCGCCACCGCGCCCGGCCCAGGCTGTGGCTTCAAAACAGCAGCCAGCAACCTCCTGCCCCCGGGACCCCGGAGCGGCGGCTGGAGCCCGGGAAAGGTGTCACCGCCTCGGCTTGCCGCCCCCATACTCGCCCAGGTGACGGAGACCGAGATGAGCCGTCGCAGGGCGCGGAGCCGAGGGCAGCCCCTGTCCGACCCCGCGCGACCCCCGCCGGACCCCGCGCGGCCGCGCTCACCCGATGACGTAGGCCAAGATGAGCAGCTGCACGGCGCGGTTCATGAGCCCCACTTTGCGGCTGCGGATGAGCACGATGCGCGGCGTGTCGTACTCGAACAGGAAGGCCGCCAGCGCGGCGCAGCAGCCCGCCATGGCCGCGCCGCCCGCTCCCCGTCCCGGAGCCCGTCCGCGTCTCTGTCCCCGCTCGGAGCCCCGCCCAGCCCGGCCGGCCTGCGGCGCCGTCATCGCGGGGGAGGGCCCGGAAGGAGGCGGCGCGGGCGGTCGGGGCCCGGGGCCCGGGGGAGGGCGCCACCTCCCAGTCGGGAACCAGGACCCTCCAGGAAGCCTGGAACTCGCGGGGAGGGAATGGCCTCGCCCTTGGGGACGAATGACCCTTTCCAAAGGCGGGCGGGGGGCCGGGCGCGGTGCCTCACACCTGTCATCCCAGCGCTTTCGGAGGCCGAAGTGAGAGGGTCCCTTGACTTAGAGACCACCTGGACAACATAGCGAGACCCCGTCTCTATCAAAAATACTCACGAAGCCGGGCGTAGTGGCGGTCGCCTGTGGTCCCAGCTACTGGGGAGGCTGAGGTGAGAGGATCGTTTGAGCCCCGGAGGTCGAGGCTGCCTTGAGCTGTGATCTCGCCACCTCACTCCAGTCTGGGAGACGAAGCGAGACGCTGCTTCAAAAAACCAGAAACCAAAAAACAAAAAAGGCGGGTTGGGCAGTAATAACCTTCTCAGGAGGGCCAGGGAGAACAAAAGACTCTCGGGGAAGATGGGGTCCGCGAGGAGAGAGTGACCTCCCCTTTGGGGCCAAGTTCAAGTGAGGGGTAATGAGCGACCCCCCTTAGGGGTCCTTTTAGGTGCCTGTGTGGAGCAGCCGTCGCTCAGGACTACAGGCTCCTAAACGCGTGCAGCTGGAGCTGGGCGAGCTGGGGCCGCGCTGCCCTCAGCCTAAATATCAGGTGTCACACACGCTGTAAGATGCCCCTCCTGGATTTGAAGCCTGGCCGCATTCTCACTCCAATTCAAATGCTTCCTTAGTCGCAGCCCAGCGGAGAAAATGGTATCACAACTTCAGGGGAGAACTGGAAAATAGAGGGAAAGTGGGGGAAACGGCCACCGTTCTACTTCAAAAACACAATTTTCCACGTGGATATTTGTTTGTTCCCTTCCGATATGTTTTCTTTTCTCTCTCTCTCTCTCTCTCTTTTTTTTGAGATAGAGTTTCACCCTTGCCCAGGCTGGAGTGCAGTGGCCTGATCTCGGCTGACTGCAGCCGCTGCCTCCCAGGTTCAAGTGATTTTCCTGCCTCAGCCTCCTGAATAGCTGGGATTACAGGCACCTGCCACCACGCCCAGATAATTTTTGTATTTTTAGTAGAGATGGGGTTTCACCATGTTGGCCGGGCTGGTCTCCAGCTCCTGACCTCACATGATCTGCCCACCTCAGGCTCCCAAAGTGTTGGGATTACAGGAATGAGCCACCACAACAGATACGTTTTTATAGGTGAATGTTATATTTACTTTCCCTAACACATTCAGAAAATATTAATAAGCACATTCCGTATGCCAAGTACTGTCCAGTGAAGAGGACAAGCTAAATATCCTGCCTTCATGCAGCATACATTCTACCAGGTAATCGGTTTAAAGTTACGGTTTGTAATCATAATCAGTGGTTGTGCTTTCCATTTTCTGATTCACACTACTTGGTTTCTGTGTTACTGCAGACTCATAATGATTATTTTTTCTTTTTTTTTTCGAGACAGAGTCTCGCTCTTGTTGCCCAGGCTGGAGTGCAATGGCGCCATCTCGGCTCACCGCAACCTCCGCCTCCCGGGTTCAAGCAATTCTCCTGCCTCAGCCTCCCGAGTAGCTGGGACTACAGGCACGTGCTACCATGCCCAGCTAATTTTTGTATTTTTAGTAGAGACGGGGTTTCACCATGTTGGTCAGGCTGGTCTTGAACTCCCGACCTCAGATGACCCACCCGCCTCAGCCTCCCAAAGTGCTAGGATTACAGGCGCGAGCCACTGCGCCTGGCCCATAGTGATAATTTTTAATCCATGGACCATTTCTTCTGGAAAATACGGCATGATGTCTCTAACTGCTCTCATCCGCTTGCTTCTTGCTTTGTGGGTCCTGTGCATAATCTTCGATACAACATTTTTAGTTCATTTCCTGGATGTGAGATTCCTAAGCTACACCAACTTGTTTTTCCAAATATAGAAAGGTGAATAATAAATTTGCAGAAAACAGCATCTGCCTCTAAGAGATGGAATTGTTAAGTTAGAGGGAGGAACAGAGATGCCCATGCATGCCTTGGTCCAAAATGGTCCCAGGAAAAGGTGGTGGTATTTTATTCATTTATTTGACAGAAATTTACTGATTGCCTGTTTTTCGCTTGGCAGTTTTCTCGATGCTAGAGATATGGAGTGAACAGACAGGTGAGGTCTCTGCCCAGATGGAGCTTGGTGCAATTGGGAAAGCTCAAATTCTCTGTAGAAGAGGAAAACTCCCTTGCTAAATCCTCATTGGAAGGGGTCTTAAAAAAATCATTTCCTTAAGAATCAAAACATGGCTGGGCGCGGTGGCTCACACCTGTAATCCCAGCACTTTGGGAGGCCAAGACGGGTGGATCACTTGAGATCAGGAGTTCCAGACCAGCCTGGTCCACATGGTGTAACCCAGTCTCTACTAAAAATACGAAAAACTTAGCTGGGCGTTGTGGCAGGTGCCTGTAATCCCAGCTACTCAGGAAGCTGAGGCAGGAGAATCGCCTGAACCTGGGAGGCAGAGGTTGCAGTGAGCCGAAATGGCTCCGCTGTACTCCAGCCTGGGTGACAGAGTGAGACTCCCTCTCAATAAAAAAGAAGTCATGGCAACAATCAAAACACATTTCCAGCCCCTTTTCACACTTACGCTATAGTAATGAGTTCGTCTCAACCTTACACATTCTGAATCTAGATGGTTTGCTTGTGTTTTGGAATGGGGTCAGGGAAGAAAAACATAGAAATGCAAGTTTTCATAAATTACCAGTTGTAACATCATTAGGCCCAACCAAAGAAACTGATCCTAAAGAGTAAATCAGCTGGGCACTGTGGCTCAAGCTGTAATCCCAGTGCTTTGGGAGGCCAAGAAAAGGCCAGAAAAGAAAGTGATTTTGTTTACACTGTTGCCCTTGGTTTCTCTCTTTTTTTTTCGAGACGGAGACTTACTCTGTTGCCCAGACTGGAGTGCGATGGCGTGATCTTGGCTCACTGCAGCCTCCGCCTCCCTGGTTCAAACAATTCTCCTGCCTCAGCCTCCTGAGTAGCTGGGACTACAGGTGTGTGTCACCATGCCTAGCTAATTTTTTGTATTTTTAATACAGACGAGTTTCACCATGTTGGTTAGGATGGCCTTTATCTCCTGTCCTTGCAATCCACCCGCCTTGGCCTCCCAAAGTGCTGCGATTACAGGCTTGAGCCACAGTGCCCAGCCTGATTTCTTTCTTTTTTTAAAAAAAAAAAAAAAAACTTTATTCACCAGACACAGTGGCCCATTCCTATAATCCCGGCCCTTTGGGAGACTAACTTGGAGTATTGCTTGAGCCCCAGAGTTTGAGACCAGCCTGGACAACATAGGGAGAACCCCCATCTCTACAAGTACTTTAAAAATTAGCTCTCGCATGCCTGTGGTCCCAGCTACTTGGGAGGGTGAGACAGGAGGACCACTTGAGTTTAGGAGGTCAAGGATGCAGGGAGCTGCAGTTGTGCTACTGTACTCCAGCCTGGGTGACAGAGTGAGGCCCTGTCTCAAAAATAAATAAGGCTGGGTGCAGTGGCTCACGCCTGTAATCCCAGCACTTTGGGAGGCCAAGGTGGGTGGATCACTTGAGCTCAGGAGTTCCAGACCAGCCTAGGCAACATGCTGAAACCCCATCTCTACAAAAAATACAAAAATTATCTGGGCAGGGTAGCACATGCCTGTAGCCCCAGCTATATAACATTAAAAAATAAATAAATAAATTGGCAAGGCGTGGTGGCTCACGTCTGTAATCCCAGCACTTTGGGAGGCTGAGGCAGGCGGATCACTTGAGGTTGGAAGTTTGAGACCAGCCTGACCCACATGGTGAAACCCCGTCTCTACTAAAAATACAAAAATTAGCCAGGTGTGGTGGCACATACCTGTAATCCCAGCTACTTGGGAGACTGAGGCGGGAGAATTGCTGGAACCCAGCAGGTGGAGGTTGCAGTGAGCTGAGATCATGCTACTGCACTCCAACCTGGGTGACAGAACGAGACTTCATCTCAAAAATAAATAAATAAATAAAAATAAAGAAGGAGAAAGAAAATTAAATCAAAATGGATCAAAGACATAAATATAAGATCTAAAATTTTAAATCTCTCTGATGAAAACATAGTGTGTATAGCAGCATTCATAATAGCCAAAAAGTGGAAACGACCTAAATGCCCATCAACTAATGAGCAGATAAACACAATGCGGTCCATCCGAACAATGGAATATGAATCAGCCACAACAGGAAGGCAGCACTGACACACACTACACCATGGATGATCCTTGAAAACAGCGTGCTGAGTGAAAGAAGCCAGACATGAGAGGGCACTTACCGTATGATTCTGTGTATAGGAAATATCTGGAATAGGCAAATCCATAGAAACTGAAAGTAGGGGCCGCGCAGTGGCTCATGCCTGTAATCCCAGTACTTCAGGAGGCTGAGGTGGGCAGATCACCTGAGGTTGAGAGATTGAGACCAGCCTGACCAACGTGGAGAAATCCTGTCTCTACTAAAAATACAAAAATTAGCCAGTTGTGGTGGCACACGCCTGTAATCCCAGCTACTCTGGAGGCTGAGGGAGGGGAATCGCTTGAACCCGGGAGGCGGAGGTTACGGTGGGCTTAGATCGCGCCACTGCACTCCAGCCTGATCAACAAGAGGGAAACTCCATCTCAAAAACAAAAAACAAAAAACCAGAAAGTAGATTAGTGGTTGCCAGGGGCTGGAGGAAGGGAAGGCTGGAAAGTGAGTGCTGATGAGTACGAGGTTTCCATTTGGGGGATGAAAATGTGCTAGGAAAGAAAGTGGTGATAGTCGCGGAACCTGTGAATATACTAAAAGCCACTGAATTGTACGTTTAAAAAGTAAATTTTATGGTACGTGAGTTATGTCTCAGTAATAATTCCAATAAACGGAGTAAACAACAAGGTCTCAAGGAAAGCAAAGTATATGCCATGAATCCATGGGGCCAGACCTCATGTTCTTTCTTCATAAGGGAACATCTCAGGCCCTCACACCAAGCTTGTCTTTTTTTTTTCTTTTTGAGACAGTGTCTTACTGTGTCACCTGGGTGGGATCTCGGCTCACTGCAACGTCCGCCTCCCGGATTTAAGCGATCCTCCCACCTCAGCCTCTCAAGTAGCTAGGACTGCAGGCATTTGCCACCATGCCCAGCTTTTTTTTTTTTTTTTTTGGCAGAGATGGAGTTTCACCAGGTTGCCCAGGCTGATCTTGAACTCCTGAGCTCAAGCGATCCAGCTGCCTCGGCCTCCCAAATTGCAGGGATTATAGGTGTGAGACACCACGCCCAGCCTCTATTTTTATTTTAGATGCAATTGGAACAGTTTTGATTTTCTGGTTCCTTTGTTGCTGTTGAAGATATTAAGTCAGTACCTCCTTCCTCAAGGCTGTCGTTTCTCCCAGAGGTGGCGCAGCAGCCATTTTTATACTATGTGACCTTATCCTCCTGGTCACAGCTGACTGGACCACAGGTGGGAGCCTGACCCAAATCAGCCCAGTCTCTCCTCTGGCTTTGGCCTTGGGATACAGACAACTCTTTCTTCTCTGTAGGTGACTGGAACGGATTTGACGTAACCCTCACGTGCATGGAGAAGCTGAAAACAGTAATCTGTGGAAGCAAAACAATGAAATGGCTGGGCAAAGACACACAGAGGTGAGAGAAGAGAATGGCCTCTGGCTTCTGCTGAGCTTCTACTTCCTGGTTCTGCCCCTTACCCTGTTCACCTTTACCTTTGAGATATCCCCATAATCTTAGAATAAATGTTCATTTTTTGCTTAAGCTATTAGCCTCCTGAAACTTGGAACTGAAAAGACTATGGCTGTAGCCCTAGGATCTAACAGATGAACAATGTACCATGTCACCAGTAACGTAGGTGGTAAAACAAACATTTCATTGAATGCAGCAAATTAGAAAGAGATGGGACACATTGCCCAAGGCCACCAATACTAAGAGCAGCAGATACACAGCCCATAAAAAAGAAATGTTTCTATAAAAAGCAGAGCCGAGAACTCCAAAAAACTCATCAGTCTGGGACCATTTAGTTTAGAGGCCAGTGGTGATAGGCCTCAGTGTGCCTTCGGGCGTCATTTGGTTATAGTTATGTAAGACGGACATTTGTCACCATGGCCTTGAGTTGCAAAAGGCCAGTCGAATGAGACAGTGTCAGAAGAATCCTCAGTGAAAAAAATGTTTAAATTAAATGTTCAGGCATTTAAAGCTGTAAGATCCGCTCATCTGGCACATAGACATTGTGAAATACGTCATTGTGTAACATAATGACAGATATGTGCGGCACACAGTGTAATTATATCTACTTCCAGAAACAGAACGTCTAAATAAAGAACAAGCTGATACCAAAAGTGAGAAATAAATCGTTTTATAATTTTGCTGTTGCTTTCCCTGGGTAGTCCTTGAGACTGAATCTATTGTGGAACAAAAGAAAAAAAAAAAAAAAGCAAAAAAACAGAACAGAAAAACCTGACTCTTATCTCATAGGCCATATGTTGATCACAGATAATCCTCTCAACCCCATCAGACCCAATGTCCTTTATGGTTTTTTGACACAGGGTCTCTCTCTGTTGCCCAGACTGGAGTGCAAGGCGGGATCTCAGCTCACTGCAACCTCTGCCTCCCGGGTTCAAGCAATTCTCCTGCCTCAGCCTCCCGAGTAGCTCAGATTATAGGCATGCACCACCATGCCTAGCTAATTTTTGTGTTTTTAGTAGAGACGGGGTTTCACCACGTTGGTCAGTCTGATCTCGAACTCCTGACCTCAGATGGTGTGCCCACCTTGGCCTCCCAAAGTACTGGGATTACAGGTGTGAGCCACCATGCCTGGCCATTTGTCTTATGATTTTAAAGTATAAGAGTTCTTTATATATTTTAGATACAAGTTCCATATCGGCTACATGATCTGTAGATACTACCGCCCATTCAGTGGGTGGGAGGAATTACAGGTTGTTGAAAGGAAGGAGATGGGGGAAGGATGATATTCTTGCAGATGAACTGGACCTATTCCAATACCTGGATCTTGACATCTTAGCTCATCTGACATTTGGTCACTAGGCTGTAAAGACCTCAGAGATCATACCCTTTGATAGGCACCATAGAACAGAGGGTGGATGCGGAATAACCTGTGACTGCAGGAAGCAGTGTAGGATAGTCCACAAGACTGGATCTATTGTGGAACAAAAAAACACAAAAAACAACAACAAACGCCCAATGTCCTTTTTGTTTTTTTGACACAGTGTCTCTCTCTGTTACCCAGGCTGGAGTGCAATGGCGGGATCTCAGCTCACTGCAACCTCTGCCTCCCAGGTTCAAGCAATTTTCCTGCCTCAGCCTCCTGAGTAGCTGGGACTACAGGCCCCCGCCACCATGCCCAGCTAATTTTGTATTTTTAGTAGAGATGGGGTTTCGCCATATGGCCAGGCTGGTCTCGAACTCCTGACCTTGTGATCTACCCACCTCAGCCTCCCAAAGTGCTGGGATTACAGGCGTGAGCCACTGTGCCTGGCCTTTACTTTGCTTTTTAAGTGTATTAATAATATAACATTAAAAAAATAACCTTCTAATGAAATTTAGGGACATCTGCATTTTATATGTATCCCATCCTTTAAAAGTATTTGAGTCTAAATTAGTGAAAAAAGGGTCCCAAATCTCTGTTACATATTTGCACTTAATGGCCACAGGTACAACTGATGAAAGTAAGGTTACCAGGCCTGTAATCCCAGCACATTGGGAGGCTGAGGTGGGCAGATCACCTGAGGTCAGGAGTTTGAGACCAGTCTGGCCAAAACGGTGAAATCCTGCCTCTACAAAAATACAAAAATTAGCTGGTGGCACGCGTCTGTAGTCCGAGCTACCTGGGACTCCTAAAAATGTTTATGAAATATATTTAATTATATGGAGGACATGCTTATGCTGTAATGTTAAGTGAGGAAAAAGGCAAGGCAAGATACAAAATGGCTTAAGTGTTAGAATCTAAATTATATACATCAAAAGAAGAGAAGCATCTTGCTTTATCCAGGGAGAATGATTCTTTTTTTTTCTTTTTTCAGTAGAGACAGAGTCTCACTGTGTTACCCAAGCTGATCTTGATTTCTGGGCCCAAGCAATCCTCCTGGCTTGGCCTCCCAAAGTGTTGGGATTACAGGTGTGAGCCACAGAGCCTGGCCAGAATGATTCTTTGAATCAATCTTTTCTTCCTTAGGATTTGTCTTTAAAATACTAGATTGAAGGCCAGGCGTGGTGGATTATGCCTGTATTCCCAGCACTTTGGGAGGCTGAGGTAGGTGGATTACCTGAGGACAGGAGTTCGAGACCAGCCTGGCCAACATGATGAAACCGCATCTCTACTAAAAATACAGAAAAATTAGGGCTGGGCGTGGCGGCATGTCTGTAATCCCAGCACTTTGGGAGACTGAGGCAGGCAGATCACCTGAGGTTGGGAGTTCAAGACTAGCCTGACTAACATGGAGAAACTTGTCTCTACTAAAAATAGAAAATTAGCCGGGCATGGTGGCATATGCCTGTAATCCCAGCTACTCGGGAGGCTGAGGCAGGAGAATTGCTTGAACCCGGGAGGCAGAGGTTGCAGTGAGCGGAGATCGTGCCATTGCACTTCAGCGTGGGCAACAAGAGCGAAAATCTGTCTCAAAAAGAAAAAACAAATACAAAAAATTAGCCAGACATGCTGGTGGGCACCTGTAATCCCAGCTACTCGGGAGACTGAGGCAGGAGAATCGCTTGAACCGGGGAGGCGGAGGTTGCAGTGAGCCGAGATTGCGCTGTTGCACTGCAGCCTGGGCAACAAGAATGAAACTCATCTGGGTGGGGTGGCTCACACCTGTAATCCCAGCACTTCAGGAGGCTGAGACAGACAGATCACCTGAGGTCAGGAGGTTGAGACCAGCCTGGCCAACATGGTAAAACCCCGTCTCTACTACAAACGCAAAAATTAAGCTGAACATGGTGGCGTGTGCCTGTATTCCCAGCTACTTGGGAGGCTAAGGCTGGAGAATTGCTTGAACCTGGCAGGTGAAGGTTGCAGTGAGCCCTGATTGAGCCATTGCACTTTAGCCTGGGCAACAGAGCAAGACTCAGTCTGGAAAAAAAAAAAAAAAGAGTGAAACTCCCTCTCAAAAAAAAAATATGCTAGACTAAAAATCTGGAAACCTGCTAATAATTTTTTATATAATTATTTGTAAAATGAAACTAAACTGAAACATTTCTTAATCAGCACATCAGTAAATTTTAAAGTTGACTAAGTGTATATAGAAACCTTGGCTGGAAACAGATTCTGCAAATCTGAGAGAAGAAATTTTTAAAAGGACCTCTGATCAAAAAGGATCAGCAACAAAGATATTTCAGGAGTAAATACCACGTGTGTTAGGCACTGACATGTACTAGCTGTGCCGTCTTAGACAAGTGATTTGTTTTGGAGGAATCTTTTTCTTTTTTTTGAGACGGAGTCTTGCTCTGTTGCCCAGGCTGGAGTGCAGTGGCCCGATCTCTGGTCGCTGCAGCCTCCACCTCCCAGGTTCTAGCAATTCTCTTACCTCAGCCTCCCGAGTAGCTGGGATTACAGGCTCGTGCCACCATGCCTGCCTAAGTTTTGTATTTTCAGTAGAGACGGGGTTTCACCATGTTGGCCAGGCTGATCTTGAACTCCTGACATCAGGTAATCCCCCGACCTTGGCCTCCCAAAGTTTTGGGATTACAGGCATGAGCCACTGCGCCTGGCTGAGTCTCTTTCTTTAAAGGTAAACTAGGGAACCTATTATGTCAAGTATAGTGTTGTCTTCTTGATAATAATAACAACAGTGAAGTCCCTGCCAAAAGTTTTATAGGCTTCATTTCATTCCATCTCACGTGAACCATGAAGTAGGTACTGAGAAGTAAAGCTGAGACTTAGCAAGGTCATACAGGTGGGTGAGTCAGGTTTGAGTGCACATTTGTTGTCTGATTCCATCAATCATCTTTGCTTTTTTTCTTTTTTTTGAGACAGAGCCTCTCGCTGTGCTGCCCAAGCTGGAGTGTACTGGCATGATCTCAGCTCACTGTAGCCTCAACCTCTCAGGCTCAGGCAATCCTCCCACCTCAGCCTCCTGAGTAGCTGGGACTACAGGTGTGCGCTCTCATGCCCTGCTAATTTGTTTTTTGTATTTTCTGTAGAGACAGGGTCCTGCTATGTTGCCCAGGCTGGTCTTGAACTCCTGACCTCAATTGATCCTCCCGCCTTGGCCTCCCAAAGTGCTGGGAAACAGGCATGAGCCACCACACCCAGGCACATCTTTGCTTTTAACTATATCTTTATATAGCCTTAAAATGCTGTCAAACCATTTTGTCTACTCAAAAACATTGTGTAATATTATGTGGGACCATTTTTAGAGTAAGATCTGCCACTGCTCCGTATGCAAGGGATGATGGCGATGATAGGGTCACCTTGAGATGGAAGAAATCGGGCTTGTGGAGATGGCAGTTAATGGAGCCGCCACACATTTCCTCATGTTCCCCGATGATAGAGAGGCAGGAACACTGTAGCATATGATGTGGTCAGAAATCTCAGCCAGGCATGGTGCCTCACACCTGTAATCCTAGCACCTTGGGAGGCCAAGGCGGCCAGATCACCTAAGTTCGGAGTTCGAGACCAGCCTGACCAACATGGAGAAACCCCATCTCTACTAAAAATACAAAAAAAATTAGCCAGGCGTGGTGGTGAATGACTGTAACCCCAGCTACTTGGGAGGCTGAGGCAGGAGAATCGCTGGAACCCAGGAGCGGAGGTCACGGTGAGCTGAGATTGAGCCATTGCACTCCAACCTGGACAACAAGAGCGAAACTCCACCTCAAAAAAAAAAAAAAAAAAAAAAAAAAGAAATCTCTTCAAATGCCTAGATATTTAACAGGATTACTCAACAGACTAGACTTAGGACAATAAGACCCAAAGATACAGTCCCAGTAGTGTCAAATCCAATGACTTTCTAAGGTGGCGACTTAATTACTGTGGTAGGCAGAGTAATGGTCCCCCGAAGATATCCAGTTCCTCGTCCCTGGAACCCAAGAATGTGTTGTCTTCTATGGCGGAAGGGAGTTGGCAGATGCGGCTAATTTAAGATCTTGAGATGGGGAGAGTGGCCTGTATTATCCAAGTGAGCCTCATTTAACCACAAGCATCCTTTAAAATGGGAGGGAGAGGCTGAGGACTCAGAGAAGGGGGTGTGAGGGCAGAGTGAGGAGATTGCATGGTGGGGGCCGTGAGCCAAGGCACGAGGCTGGCAGAGGCAGGAGATGGGTTCCCTAGAGTTTCCAGGAGGACAGCGCCGCCAGCACCTTGACGGTAGTCTGCAAAACCCGTTTCGGACTTCTGACCTCCAGAACTGGAAGGTAATGCTTGTGTTGCTTTTAGCCACAACGTTGGTGGTAATTTGTTATGGCAGCCATAAGAAACTAATACAGTTACTAACTCCGTGGAAACATTGTAAACATAAGATTCACAATTCAGATTAGGCCACAAGAATTTCATTTACTGTCTTTTGTCTTTAATCTTGGGACATTTTGTTTTCTTTTGGGAGGACTTTGGTGTACATTTTTCTGTGTACACTCAAATACGTGGCGATGGGCCTGGGCTGGAAGAAGTCCAAAGCTGTAACTCTCTCTCAGGTTCATAGTTATTCCCCCGAAAAGTAATTTTTATAAGCACAGAAAGTAAACTTCAAAATGAAAGCAGAAGAAAAGAAATTCAGGCCAGGTGCGGTGGTTCATGCCTGTAATCCTAGCACTTTGGGGAGGCTGAGACCGGTGGATTGCTTGAGGCCAGGAGTTCAAAACCAGCCTGGCCAACATAGTGAAACCCTGTCTCTGCTAAAAGTACAAAAAATTAGCCGGGCATGGTGGCGGGCACCTGTAATCCCAGCTACTTAGGAGGTTAAAGCAAGAGAATTGCTTGAACTCCAGGAGGCAGAAGGTGCAGTGAGCTGAGATTGTGCTACTGCACTCCAGCCTGGGCAACAAAAGCAAAACTCCATCTCAATGAAAAAAAAAAAAGGTAACGGTTGGTTGCTCAGAGGGAAGAAAAGCAGGACTCCTCAGACTCCAAAACTATCCACGTGTTATAACATTTTGTATTTTCAGTTGTTTAGAGGTTGATAAGAATAACCTTTAAGTCCAAATTAGCAATCACAAAATGTTCTCTTGGGATTTTCCCAATT
This sequence comes from Alouatta palliata, assembly GCA_004027835.1. Classification (NCBI taxonomy): domain Eukaryota; kingdom Metazoa; phylum Chordata; class Mammalia; order Primates; family Atelidae; genus Alouatta; species Alouatta palliata. Next base: position 30,369 of record PVKV010016869.1, on the reverse strand, counting down.
CTTTTCTACCCTTAAATGTAGCCACTGAAAAATCAGAGAACACTGGCTCCGAGAACTCTAAGGCATTAGGTGTGTGAGCCATACCCCAAGTCACGAGACACATAGCGTGCAGTAACGTCAGCACAGCCAGCAGGAAGTGTTTATGGAGAGGAGCGCCCTGTCCCTTTCTTCACTCACTTCCCTTTTTCTGGGCTTTCCATCTCATGAGTTCCATTCTCTGGGCAGGAGGAAATTGAGTGGGACGGAGGGCTGAGTAAGCACAGTCACTTTCTTTTTGGCTTTCTTTGAAGCCGCCCTGCTTCTTGCAACAGCCCCTTCTTTTCTAACAGATCTGGTTCAAGTTTAACTAGCACAGGTGTAGCTATTGCCTCCAGAGTGAAGCTTGGGATAGACAAGGGGGTCAAAATAGATAGAATGGGGGTCAAAATAGGAAACTGAGTGGGAAGTCGGAGACAAAGTACAGTCCATTTCTTTGGGTCAGTGGAGGATAAAAGTTGCCTTTTTCCTTCCCTGAGAAATATCCAGAATGCTTGTCTCTTGCCTTTAGTTATTTTATCCTAACCCAATTAGGGTTAGGGTTAGGGCTAAGGTTAGGGTTAGCCTCAGGGTCAGCCTTAGCCTTCCGTTTGGACAAAATCTGCCATTCGGCCAGCTCATGCCTATAATCCCAGCACTTTGGGAAGCTGAGGAGGGCAGATTTCTTGAGGCTAGGAGTTTGAGAACAGACTGGCCAACATGGCAAAACCCCATCTCTACTAAAATACAAAAATTTTCTGGGTGTGGTGGTGCACACCTGTAATTCCAGTTACTTGGAAGGCTGAGGCAGGAGACTCACTTGAACCTGGGAGTGGAGGTTGCAGTGAGCCAAGATCATGCCACTGCACTCCAGTCGGGGCGACAGAGTGAGTCTACATCTTAACAATAACAATAATAATAATAATAATAATAAAGTACTGCTTTAGCTGTATGCCACCGATTTTGACATATATTACTTTCATTATCCAGTTTTAAATATTTTTGAGTCATTTAGCAATATTTCTTAGCAATATTTCATTCACGTTCCAAATATATTAAAAATCTACCTTTTAAAAATTAATTTCTGGTCAGGTGTGGTGGCTCACTCTTGTAATCCCAGCACTTTTGGGAGGGTGAGGCAGGCAGAACTCCTAAGGTCAGGAGTTAGAGACCAGCCTGGCCAATGTGGTGAAACCCTGTCTCTACTAAAAATACAAATTAGCTGGGCATGGTGGCAGGTGTCTGTAATCCCATCTACTTGGGAGGCTGAGGCAGGGAGAATTGCTTGAGTTCGGGAGGTAGAGGTTTCAGTGAGCTGAGGTTGTGCCACAGTACTCTAACCTGGATGACAGAGTGAGACTCTGTCTCAAAAAAAAAAAAAATTAATTTCTAATTTTATTGAAATGTGGTTAGAGAACCTTCTCTCTATCATGTTGCTGTTGGGAATGTATTGAGGAAAATACATGATCTAATGCATATCTGTTGTTATAACTCTTCCTTGTGTATCCTAAAAAAGAATGTACCAGCTGGGTACGGTGGCTCATGCCTGTAATCCCAACACTTTGGGAGGCTGAGGTGGATGGATCACCCAAGATTGGGAGTTTAAGACCAGTCTGGCCAACATGGTGAAACCCCATCTCTACTAAAAATACAAAAATTAGCCAGACGCAGTGGTGCGTGCCTGTAATCCCAGCTACTCAGGAGGCGGAGGCACAAAAATTGCTTGAACCTGGGAGGCAGAGTTTGCAGTGAGCTGAGATTGTGCCACTGCTCTCCAGCCTGGGCAACAGAGCAAGACTCCAGGTCAAATAAATAAATAAAAATAAAAATAATGTACCTTCTTGGCTGGGTGTTGAATTCGTTCTTTATCTAATAGCATGAGTGAGGCCCTCTCTGAGGAGAGGTCCATCTGAGTGGAGATCTGGATGTCAGGAAGAAGCCAGCTCTCTGAATACTTTTCTTGGGGGAAAGTATTCCTGGCAAAGGGAATAGCAGCTGCAAAGTCCCTGAGGTAGGAATGCGCTTGCTGTGTTCCAGGAACAGAAGGAAGGTCAATATGAATGGAGCATAGTGGGCAGGGAGGAGAGTGATGTGAGCTAAGCTCCTGAGAGACAGCCAGAGGCCAGATCAGGGAGGCTTTCGAGGCCATAGTATGGACTTCAGTCTTAGCTAATGCAGTACATTCACTGACACTTACTGGGTGGTTTCCCAAATACTTCATAGAAGCATAATGTCAGGTACAAATTGGTCTCATTTTATACAATGGAGAGAGCATTTTGAGATTATTGTTATTATTACTTTTTTTGTTTTGTTTTGGAGACGGAGTTTCACTGTGGAGTGCAGTGGCGCGATCTCAGCTCACTGCAACCGTGGCCTCCCTTCAGGTGATTCTCCTGCCTCAGCCTCCCAAGTAGCTGGGACTACAGGTGCATGTGATCTCACCAGGCTGATTTTTGTATTTTTGGTAGACACGGGGTTTCACTCTGCTGGTCAGGCTGGTCTTGAACTCCTGACCTCAGGTGATCCACCTGCCTCAGCCTCCTAAAGTGCTGGGATTATAAGCATTAACCACTATGCCTGGCCATTATTGTTATTGCTTTTATCTAGCACAGGACATCCTCACTTTTGTGTGTGTGTGTGTGTGTGTGTGTGTGTGTGCAGGGGGGATGAAGTTTCGCTCTGTTGCCCAGGCTGGAGTGCAGTGGTGCGATCTAATCTCACTGCAACCTTCGCCTTCCAGTTTTAAGCCATCCTCCTGCCTCAGCCTCCCGAGAAGCTGAAATTACAGGTGCCTGTCACCATGCCAACCTAATTTTTGCATTTTAATTTTAATTTTTTCTTTTGCCTAATGTTTCTGGGGATAATTTTTGCATTTTTATAGAGATGGGGTTTCACCATTTTCTCCAGGCTGGTCTTAAACTCCTGACCTCATGATCTGCCCACCTTGGCCTCCCAAAGTGCTGGGATTATAGGCGTGGGCCACTGTGCCTGGCCCATCCTCACATTTTGAGATTAAAAGTACCTTACAGGCTGGGTAACACAATGAGATCCTGTCTCCAAAAATATTAAATAAATAAAGAAAAAAATTAAAAAGTACCTTAGAGATCATGTTTAGCTTAATCCTTTTCTTTTGAAAATAAGAAAACTGAGAGTGCTTAGTTTTCGGTGATCTCTGCTCACTGCAGTCTTCACCTCCTGGGTTCAAGCAATTCTCCTGCCTTAACCCCACCGAGTAGCTGGGACTACAGGTGTGCACCACTGCCCCGGGCTAAAGTGCTCTCACAGCCAGGTCTGTGCATCCCTCTGCCTCTTCCATAGACAAGCTCCTGAAAAGGAGGACTCAGTTTTTACAATTTCATTCAAGTATTCTTGAAGGAGTCTTATCTTCTTATGAACCCCTTTGTCAAGCGAAAATCACTCTCACCCCTCTCATTTACTTACTTTCTAAATGTAGATTTTTATGAATGGTATTTTCTTAAAGTGAATTTCCCACAGGGACTCCTCCTCCTAAAACGCCCTGCACGCTCTAATTTCACCCCTTCCGCTTTACTTTGACATCTGGATCTGCTTCTAGAAGGCAGCAGTTTCAGCCTGCCCTATGCGCCACCTTCATTTCTGGGATGACCTGTCTCAGCCACTTTTTAATGGGGCCTCTGTGGCACATTCAAAAGCTTCCACCTGGCAAAACATTCACAGCAATTGACACTGACACTACCTGGCTGCTTATGGGTTTTCCCACCTACCCCTCCTTGCAGGCCAAGCCACTTTGCTCTTCCAGTGACACAGGACCTAATGCGGAAGAACCTAAGCGAGCAGCTTCCTCCAGATGCTGCACCCAGGTGCTGTGTCAGGCAGTCCTCAAACTCTGCAAACGGGCCGGGGCACATTCAAGGCCACCCTGTGCACAAGCCTGGCTCAGACACAGAGATTCATGAGTCCCTTTGTGGACCTAGTTCTTTAATGCTTTTTATTTCTTATTGTATTTAATTAATTTATTTATTTTTGAGGTGGAGTATTTTTTTCTGGGCCTCTGCAGTGGAATGTTTTCTTAACAAAGTACTTTCATATGCATTTGGAGGGCACAGGCATTTAGACTAGCACGTGAATCCAAGCTTCCAATGAGACTCACACCAAAAGAATGACAAGGTTCTGTATAAACAGTTATGTTTTTTTAATTACATAAAGAAATTTCCACAAAAATCTCACCATTGTCAAAGCATTAGTGGGTTTCTTTTTTGTGATTTAAAAAATTTTGGGAAATATACAAAATGTAAAATTTGTAATTTTTAACTATTTTTTTCTCTTTCGGTTACCCACGCTGGAATGCAATGGTACGATCTCGGCTCACTGCAACCTCTGCCTCCCCGTCCAAGGGATTCTCCTGCCTCAGCCTCCTGAGTAGCTGGGACTACAGGTGCGTGCCACCACGCCCAGCTAATTGTTTGTGTTTTCAGTAGAGACGGGGTTTTCATGTATTAGCCAGGACAGTCTCGAACTCCTGACCTTGTGTCCGCCTGCCTTGGCCTCCCAAAGTGCTGGGATTATAGGCATGAGCCACCATGCCTGGCCTTTTTTTTTGTTTTTGAAATGGAGTCTCACTGTTGCCCAGGCTGGTGTGCAATGATGCAATCTTGGCTCACTGCAACCTCTCTGCCTCCCAGGTTCAAGTGATTCTCTTGCCTCAATCTCCTGAGTAGCTAGGACCACAGGTGCACACCACCACGCCCAGCTAATTTTTGTGTTTTTAGTAGAGACGAGGTTTCACCATGTTGGCCAGACTGGTCTCGAACACCTGACCTTGTGATCCGTCCTCCTTGGCCTCTCAACGTGCCGGGATTATAGGCATGAGCCACCTTGCCCAGCCAACTTTTAACCATTTTTAAGTATATAATTTAGTGGCATTAGGTACATTCACAGAGTTGTGCAGCTATCACCACTGTCCACTTCCAGAACATTTTCATCATCTGAAACAGAAATGCTATACCCATTCCGCAGTAATGCCCATCCCACTTCCCTTCCAGGTGTGGTCCCGTCTATTCTACTTTCTGCCCCCATGATTTTGCCTATTCTAGGTAATTCATGTAAGGGAAATCATACGATATTTGTTCTTTTGTGTCTTGCTTATTTCATGTGGCATAATGTTTTCGAGATTTCTTCATGTTGTAGCATGTATGAGAACTTCTTTTTTGTTTGTTTTCTTTTTGAGATGGAGTCTTGTTCTGTTGCCCAGGCTGGAGTGCAGTGGCATGATCTCAGCTCACTGCAACCTCTGCTTCCTGGGTTCAAGCAGTTCTCCTGCCTCAGCCTCCTGAATAGCTGGGATTACAGGTGCCCGCCACCATGCCCAGCTAATTTTTTGTATTTTTAGTAGAGACAGGGTTTCACCATGTTAGCCAGGATGGTCTTGATCTCCTGACCTCGTGATCTGCCCACCTCACCCTTTCAAAGTGCTGGGATTACAGGAGTGAGCCACAGCGCTCAGCTGAGAACTTCGTTTTTTAAATGGCCAAATACTATTCCAGTGTATGGATAGAACACGTTTTGTTCATCCATTCATCTGTTGGCAGACACCTGGGTTATTTCACCTTTTGGCTATTGTCAGTAAGGCTGCTATGAACATTCATGTACAAGCATCTATTTGAGTACCTGCTTTCAGTTCTTTTGGGTATATACTTAGGAGTGGAATTGATGGATCATATGGTAATTCTGTGCATAATTTTTGAGGAACTATCAAACACAAATGCTAGATTTGTATTTAAAATATATTTGTCACAATTAAACAGAAGGAAGAAATATATAATGCTAGCTACATGCCAAATCTTAATTGAGTTACTCAAAACAAACCATAGTAGAGGAAAAAAAATGTTTTTTCCTTTTTTTTTTTTTTTGAGATGGAGTCTTGCTGTGTCGCCCAGGCTGGAGTGCAGTGGCATGACCTCAGCTCACTGCAACTTCTGCCTCCTGGGTTCAAGTGATTCTCCTGCCTCAGCCTCCTGAGTAGCTGGGACTACAGGTGTATGCCACCACACCAGGTTAATTTTTGTATTTTTAGTAAAGACGGGGTTTCACCATGTTGGCCCAGTTGGTCTCGATCTCTTGACCTCGTGATCTACCCACGTTAGCCTCCCAAAGTGCTGGGATTACAGTCGTGAGCCACCGTGCCTGGCCCAAGATGGTTTTTAAGCATGATTTCTGGATTTCAGGAAATGCCACTAACATTTCCTGATGTCTCCAAATGATAAAATTTATTATCTCTGGGTGCGGTGGCTCACGCCTGTAATCACAGCACTTTGGGAGTCTGAGGCAGGTGGATCGCCTGAGGTCAGGGGTTCGAGACCAGCCTGGCCAACATGGTGACACCCTGTCTCTACTAAAAATGCAAAAATTAATCAGGCATAGTGGCAGGTGCCTGAAATTCCAGCTACTTGGGTGGCCGAGGCAGAATTGCTTGGACCTGGGAGGTGGTGGTTTCAGTGAGCTGAGATTGCGCCATTGCACTCCAGCCTTGGCAACAAGAGTGAGACTTCATCTCAAAAAAAAAAAAAAAAGTTTGTTATTATCTATAACATATTCCAAGGAGGAATGAGGCAGTTCTCTTTTTTCTCCTTAAATGTGCACTTAAGGTTAAAGATTTTTAGTAAATACTATCTCTTCAGGAAAAAAAAGAGATCTAGTTAAAAGCTCAGATTCTCCTTAAGCAAGAAATATCATACCTGCTGTGTTCTGCCTTGAACATCTGTCCATGTCATTAACTGTCTTTCTGTGGCATCATTTAAAATAGCTCCATACTCTTCTGTTATATGAATGTGCCATAATTTACTTAACCGAGCTCCTCCTGTTGGACTTAAAGGAATTTTAAAAAATTCATTTAGCCAGGCTGGGGGTGGTGGCTCACACCTATAATCCCAGAGCTTTGAGAGCCCAGGTGGGAGGACTGCTTGAGGCCAGGAATGCAAGACCAGCTTGGGCAAGATGGGGAGACCCTATCTTTACAAAAAAAGAAAAAGAAAAAAAAAAAAACATTTTAACGAGTCTTCCTTTTCTTTCTGTCACCACCACCAATTCAGTAGTACAGGAGGTAGCTTATTGAGTCACTCCTATATAATCCCAGCAGACTCCTAAATGATGTCACTACCCCAGGCTTCCCCTCCCATCCCACGTCCTCGTGTCTGTCTGAGGGATGTTCTTAAGTCATTGCTTCTCTCACGTCCTCTTTCATCCCCAAGAATGGCTCCATCTTAACTTTGCAACTGGCTCAGACATCTCAGCCTTTTTTTCTTTTTGAAGGTTTCCCCAAATCAGTGCCATTTAATCTCCCTCCGCTATCATAGTCATTTCTTTCTGGCTTGGCTTGTGCCGCTGGTCCTGTTGGGAATGCTTCCTCTCATCCCACTGCTTCCAGCCCCTTCCTGCAGTGAGGGTCCGCTTACATCTCACGAGCTTCATAACCCTCCCAAGGCTGTGCTTGCCTATGTGAATTTCACATTTCTTTGAGCTTCTGTTTCAGTGAAACGGGACCACACAGTTTAGGAGGCAGTAAGAAAACAAGCAAGCCTGTGTCTCTCACCGCATGGTTACACTGGCCATCTGACAGTTCCTGGAACACATGCATTTCTTTTCTTTCTTTTTGAGATAGAGTATTACTATGTTATCCAGGCTGGCCTCAAACTCTTGGGCTTAAGGGATGATCTCTTGTTGCTGGCACTGCAGATGTGTGCCCCGCACCCAGCTCTGGGACACTCTTATTTCTTTTTCACTTCTCAGCTTTGTGTTTGCCATCACTCTTCTCGGAATGTCCATCTTTCAACTATTACAGCTCCTTCTCGATATTCAGATCTAGCGTAAATGCCACTTCCTAGGAGAAACCCTCCCTGCCCCCTATCAGAAGTAACTCCTTTGCTCCTATCACAGAATCCTGCTTGTTTCTTTCAAAATCTGTATTCCAAGCTGTCCTCAACCCATTTCTTTTCACCGTGATTGCCTGTCTCCCCGACTGCACCTAACCTCCCAAAGAGCCTGTCTTATTCACCTGTTCATCCCCAGCTCCTGCACAGTGCCGGGGTGCTCAGTAAGTGCAACCTCATAATGAAGGGATGAGGTTGGACAGATGGGGAAGGAGAAGGGAGACATCAAGGTGTCCTTTGAATTTTGGCTTGGGAAGTTGAGCTCATGGCAGGTGGTGCTACTGGCTGAACTTAGAGCTCTGGAAGTCACATGTGGGTGGGTGGGATGAACAGAGATCATGATTTGTCTTTTGTATCTGTTTGAGTTGCTGCTAAACCATTTAAGTATAGAATATCTGGAGGTGGTTGGATATATGGACTTGGAGCTCAAGAGCGATGCTTGAGCACCATCCAAATCATAAGAATAGCTGCCACGGCTAGACTCACGAGAAGCTGCCCGAAGCCATGTATTAGTCTGTTCTCACACTGCTAATAAAGACATACCCAAGATTGGGTAATTTATAAAGGAAAGAGGATTAGTTGACTCACAGTTATACAGGGTTGGGGAGGCCTCACAATCCTGGCAAAGGCAAGGAGCAGCAAATCCACATCTTACATGGTGGCAGGCAAAAAGAGAATGAGAGCCAAATGAAAGGAGAAACTCCTTATAAAACTCTCAGATCTCGTGAGACTTATTCACTACCACAAGAACAGTATGGGGGAAACCACCCCATGATTCAATTGTCTCCCACTGGGTCGCTCCCACAACACATGGGAATTATGGGAGTACAATTCAAGATGAGATTTGGGTGGGGACACAACCAAACTGTATCAGGCCACTTGGCCAATAAGTGACCAAGCCAGGATTTAAACCCAGGTGGTCTGTTTCCAGTGCCCACACACCACTGGGATGAGTGGAAGGGACAGAAACCAAGATGAGTTCCTTGCTTCTGAGGGGCTTATTGCTTTTTGGGGAAATAAAACATACATACTCATAACTTGCCAGACTGAACAAGCTTGCAAAAGAGCCCTGTTAGTTTGAGTTGACCGTTATCCAAGCTTAGCTGCGATGCTTATTTGGTTAAAATGATGAGTCAGCGTCAGCCACCTCCTCTGATTCCTGAAGCCTCAGGATCATGTGACTATCATAATTCATTAAAGTTAGCTAAGGATGTTGGAAATGCAAAATCCTCTCCATAGATCATCATTTATTTTGGAACTATGATTCATAGCCTTCAGGAATGAAAAACAGGAAGCTGAAAGGTCACAGTTAAAGTGAAAGAAGATGGGAATTTCTAATTAAAAAAAAAAAAAAAAGCTGAGTCATGGGATCTTCCCAAATGATGACTGCATGAGATTAGAATATGGGTTGAGAAACATACAAACGGCAGAGGGTGAAACCCCACCTGGTATATTCAAGTAGATAATTTGAATAAATGGGGGTAATGGTCATGGTTCCTTATTGCCTCTAGTAGGCAGGGCTTTGTGTGACCATGACTTTGGGCAGAAGCCAAACCAAGATTAATTTTTAGGGCTGCTGGTTGGCCTGGAATTAGAGATTTATTCTATTTATTTATTTATTTTTTATTTATTTATTTTTTGAGATGGAGTTTCGCTCTTGTTGCCCAGGCTGGAGTGCAGTGGTGCAATCTTGGCTCACTGCAAACTCTGCCTCCCAGGGTCAAGTGATTCTCCTGCCTCAGCCTCCCAAGTAGCTGGGATTACAGGCGCTGGCCACCATGCTCAGCTAATTTTTTGTATTTTTAGGAGAAACAGGGTTTTACCATGTTGTCCAGGCTGGTCTCAAACTCCTGACCTCAGATGATCCACCCACCTCAGCCTCCCAAAGTACTGGGATTAGGCATAAGCCACTGCCCTGGCCGAATTAGGGATGTTTTAATAACCTCCTCTTTACCTCAGTGGTGAGGGAGGGATTCCCGGTTCCCACCCCAGGGTTCTGGGGATGGCTAAACACGTGACACCCAACACTGGGCAGATAAGATTGGCAGCAATTTTTGGTCACACACACTCACAGCTCAGGGAGGAAGACCCCCACATGCCGTGCAGGGCCACACAGAAACAGAGTGAACAACCAGGGCTGATGGGGGGCATGCTCTGTAGCAACAAGAGGGTGAGGAGGGCCTGGTTTCCCTGGAGCATGTGATTGGCTCGTTTGGACAATTCCATGGGTTAGCAGGAACTGCATCTGGTCTGTTTGATAAGGAAGGTTGTCATGCTGGGCACCCTTGGCCAAGGGAGGACTGGGAGAGAAACTTGGGGTTAGACTATTCTAGGCACTCCTGATTTCACCTGATGTCAAGGCAGCACCTGATATGAGTCCTTGATTTTAGGGCTTACACCACAGGGTCGATACCCAGTGGGCCCTGCTAACTGCCCCTCGTCTCCTGATTTGCTGCACTCCTTCCTGTGATCTGAAGCTCGACAAGGAGTTTCATCCCTGCCAACCTGGGGCAGGGGCTGTTCCAAAATTCAAGGCACACCAAAGCTTTTCCTTCTTTTCTCTTGCTGCTGATTTTTCCCCGCTTTTTTTGGTGACTTCCCAAGAGGAAGAGGAGGGAAGAAAAAAGAAACATTCTGTTTGGCCGCATATGTGGGACAAATGTTTCATGGAGTAGGGAAAGACTGAAACAAAAACAAAGACCATATGCACCACCGCTCCTAGCTCATTTTCCACACAGCGACCAGTGAGCATTTACAAATTAATATGGCGGCTGGGTGCAGTGGTTCACGCCTGTAATCCCAGCACTTTGGGAGGCCGAGGCGGGCAGATCACTTGAGGTCAGGAGTTTGAGATCAGCCTGGCCAACATGGTGAAACCCTGTCTCTACTAAAAATACAAAAATTGGCGGTGTGGCATGTGCATGTAATCCCAGATACTTGGGAGGCTGAGGCAGGAGAATCACTTGAACCCAGGAGGCAGAGGTTGCAGTGAGCTGAGATCAAGCCACTGCACTGCAGCCTGGGTGACAGAGCAAGACTCTTAAAACAAACAAACAAATAAATAAATAAATAAAAATTAAAATTAAATATGATCTCACCAGGCTCCTGTTTAGAACTTTCACATGGCTTAGGTCTTAGGATAAAGACAAACTCTACCGTGACCCACAAGATTCCAGGAAGCCTAGCCCCTGCCTGTTTCCAACTGTGACTCCTGCCTTACTTCCCTGTACTGTTTATGGCACAGTCATACAGGTCTCCTTTAAATTCTGTAAACCTGTTATGCTTTTCCTGCCCAGGACCTTTGCACATACTGTTCTCTCTGCCTAGAATGCTCCTTCCTTCCCCATTCACTAGTTAAGTAGTGCTCATCCTTCAAATTTTAGCTAAAATATTCCTTCCTCAGGTAGGCTAATCTCCCCAGTAGGCTAAATTCCCCTGCTGTAAGCTCTCATGGCATCATTTGCCTCTTCACCATGATACTCAGCACAAGTTGCCAGATTCCATTTGTTGGAATTATTTTTCATCTCTTCATATTTTCATGAGACCGACAACCTTATTTATCCTCGATCTCTACAGTGTCTCAATGAATAGTTGTTGAACAAATGTGTCAATGAATGAGTTAATTGTGATTTGGGGACCTTCTGAAAAGAAAGGAAATAAAGAGAAGATATAAATAAGTTATACATCATTTTTTTTTTATTATCAAAACAGTCACATTAAGGACACTTACATTACTAGGCTAAAATCAGGAAGAGTTAAAAAAGTAATTCCCCATTCAAATGAGGAATGAAAGTTCATTACCGTTATTATGTGAAATCATCCAAGAGAAAGCCGATCCCTTCTCTTCTGACACGGAGACAAAGCCATGAATACTGGCAGTTACCATAGCAGAAGAATGCCTTTAAAATAAGAAAACACATCCTACAAAATGTGACTCCCATCACCTTTGCAGATGACATTATCTTCTACAGTAAACTAAAAATAAGAACACAACTATGATGCCTGTTATTGTGGGACGTGTGTGACACGTTACACAGTTGAAGTGACACGTCACTCTCTCGCCCAGAGCATCAGTGGGGAAGGTGAGGAAAAGCAGATGGATCCAGTGATGATTTGTAATTTCACATTTTAACTCCATCTGCGGCCTCATTAAGGTGATAGAAATATACTGGGAATAAGGCACCAGACATGAAGGCAAAGGCCTGGAGGCCATCAGAATGGAAACCTGTAACAATGACATAGAATTCCTGAACTAAAGAAGTGTCAACTCCAAAGAAAGCATATATAATAATGCACTTTAAAAAGTATCTTTGAAAAAGTAGTGAAAATCAAAGTTCAATCTGGCATAATTAACTTGGTTCCTGAGTTTAAAGCCAGATAAAACCCTGTATCAAAAAACATTTTTATTCATGCTGTTTTACATGAATAGTGTAGAAAGCTGCTGGTTTTTAAAAGGTATCAAAATAGTAACTCTTAGAATATGTATAAAAAATTCCCAGATCCTTTATCAGTCACAATATTTAATAGTGGTCTCCAAACTGTTCGATAAAATGGTTGTTGTTTAGAAACAGTTAAATAGTCAACTCTAGTGACAAAACCAGGAAAAGGAAATCCTAAAGCAGGATCCTAAAACCTGTCACTATGCATTTTCCTGTTCTTAGCAGTTGATGATGGAAATGGTAAGGGTGTGGTTGTGGGTTGTTTTTGAAGTAGCTAGCATCCAGAGTGCGTCAGTTCTGAATGGCTGCAAAGTACAGGGTGTTAATGGCATCAAGGCAGCTTTTTAGTCACTTTCAGTCATAGCATTGCTTTGTTTTGTTGTTTTTTTTTTTTGAGACAGAGTCTTGCTCTGTCATCCAGGCTGGAGTGCAGTGGCATGATCTCGGCTCACTGCAACCTCCACCTCCTGGGTTCAAGTGATTCTCCTGCCTCAGCCTCCCGAGTAGCTGGGATTATAGGCACCCGCCACCATGCCCAGCTAATTTTTGTATTCTTCATAGAGACGGGGTTTCACCATGTTGGCCAGGCTGGTCTCGAACTCTTGACCTCACGATCCACCCGCCTTGACCTTCCAAAGTCCTGAGATTACAGGCATGAGCCACAGCCTGGTCTTCAGTCATAGAATTGTGATGAGGCTTGGACTGCATTGGGTAGCTCAGCGTTAGATTTGACGGATTCCAGGGCTGGTCTGGTGAGTTAACTGATTTGGGCTATAGCCCTTCTCGAACTGTCCAGTGGAAGCCAAAGTTCCTGAGGGTTCCAGGGTTGGCCCGGGCTCCCTAAGAACATTAGAACCAGGGAAGGTATGGGCTGAGTCTGTGTGCCCATTCGTCAGGCTTGCTGTCTGTTCCAGTTATCTGTTGCTGTGGAACAAACAAGCCCAAAACTTAGCGACTTAAGATAGCATTTTGATTTTCTGGATTTATGGGGAGGTTCTTACTTGGGATGTATCATGCAATATCAGTCATATGTTAGTAGGGTCCAGAATCACCTGAAGACTTCTTCTTTCTCGTGTTTGGTGACCAAGCTTGGATGGCTTGAAAGCTGAGGCTGGTCAGGCACTTTCCACATGGCTGCTTGGGCTTCCTCATAGCAGGGCGGTCTCAGGATAGGCAGACATTTTGTTTTTTTTTGAGATGGAGTCTCGCTCTGTCACCCAGCCTGGAGTGCAGTGGCACAATCTCAGCTCAATGCAAACTCCACCTCCCAGGTTCAAGCATTTCTCCCGTCGCAGCCTCTTGATAGCTAGGGCTACGGGTGCCTACCACCATGTCCAGCTAATTTTTGTATTTTCAGTAGAGCTGTGGTTTCACCATGTTGGTGAGTTGGGTCTCGGATTCCTGACCTTAAGTGATTGGCCCTCCTCAGCCTCTCAAAGTGCTGGGATTACAGGCATGAGCCACCACGCCCGGCCAGGATAGACAGACTTTTAAATGGAGTCTGGCTATCCCAGTAGCAAGAGTTCCAAGGGACAGGAAGTAGAAGCTGTCTCTTAAGACCAAGATCTGAAACTGACACATTACTTCCACTTTTGGATAAAACAATCAGAGCCAACCATACTCAAGGGGAGGAGATAAAACCCTTAGGTCTTGGGGGATTTGAGTGTCAAAGTATTTGTGGCCACCTTTAGTCCTCCACATTCTCCAATCAGAACCAAAAAGGTTTTTAATTGGACATTATCCTAGTCTGACCTCGTAATGAAATGTTTTGCATTCACGTAGCTCTTTACACATTAACAAGACAGTTCATGTACACTTAATTTATCCTCACAGTATCTCTGAGACAGTAGTTGGGCAATGGGGAAGCAGAGGCAGAGGTGAGAGGCGGAGGGCCACACACAACTTCCTAGGGACAGAGTTGAGACATCTGAATCTCTCTGCTCTCCGTCCAGGCAGAGGGATTCTGGTTTGTTCAACCAGGTTACTTAGCTCTCAGACACAGAATGCTATAGAAGATGAAAGCACATTTCCCTTTGGGTAAAAATGTGGCCACAGAGCTTTGCAGGTGAAGTTCAAGGTGCTAGCAAAGGTCGTGTTAACGTGGCTACTGCAGCCCCCTGCTATCAGTAAGGACTTTATTTTTATTTTTTGAGACAGGGTTTGCTGTGTCTCCCAGGCTGGAGTGCAGTGGCGCAATCTTGGCTCACTGAAATCTCTGCCTCCAGGGTTCAAGTGATTCTCGTGCCTCAGCCTCCCGAGTAGCTGGGATTACAGGTATGTGCCACTATCCCTGGCTAATTTTTGTATTTTTAGTACAGATGGGATTTTGCCTTGTTAACCAGGCTGGTCTCCAACTCCTGACCTCAGGTGATATGCCTGCCTTGGCCTCCCAAAGTGCTGGGATTGCACGAGTGAGCCACGCATCTGGCTTCAGTAAGGACTTTTGAAGCCACTGTACTGCCCTTGACTCTTGGGAAACTCTCTCCGGATCCTCCAGCGGCAGCAGCTGGGCAGGATGGCAAAGTCAGCCATGTCCTGGGAGCCGAAACGCCAGGTGGCGTAGCACCTGTAGGCACAGTGCCGCAGTTGGCTGTTGGTGGAATCCACATCCAGCACCAGCAACGGGTCCTGGTAGAGCAGGAGGAACTGCAGGATGTGCCTGGACAGGACCAGCTTCCTGAACAGCTCTGAGGCGGTGATGCAGGGCCCCGGCTTTTTCCGGCAGCATAGCTCCTCCAGGCACCTGTGGCTCTCTGGAAGTTGGGACGGGAGGCAGCTTCCACACTGGCACCAGACTGGGCTGTCCCTGGGTCTAGGAGTCACCTCCTCTCTAAGCAGTTGCATCTCCTCTGGTTGTCCAGGAGTCGGGGGTGGGTCGTGGAGGGCCAGGGGCAGCTTGGACAAGTCTGTGAAGTCCACCGGAGGTCTCTGAAAAGACAAGTTCCCAGATTTATTAGCAAAGACAACCCTTCAGGTTCTAGGTTCTTTAACTTTATTAACTTGGAAAGTTACATTCAATATTACGTAAGTTGCAGTAGCTGTCTTTTATTAAGTGTAGCTGTCAGGACCATGCATGTGTTCTGTAAGCATTGCTTCATTCAAGCCTTAGAAGATGTTTGTGAGATATGTATCCTTGTCTCTATTTTACAGATTGTTTTTTTTTTTTTTTTTTTTTTTTTGAGAGAGGGTGTTGCTCTGTTTTCCAGGCTGGAGTACAGTGGTGCGATCTCGGCTCACTGCAACCTCCACCTCCCACGTTCAAGCAATTTTCATGCCTTAGCCTCCTAAGTAGGTGGAATTATTACAAGTGCACGTCACCATGCCCAGCTAATTCTTTCATATTTTTAGTAGAAAAGATTTTACCATGTTGGCCAGGCTGATCTGGAACTCCTGACCTCAGGTGATCCGGCTGCCTCACCCTCCCAAAGTGCTGGGATTACAGGCGTGAGCCATTGCACCTGGCCTATTTTTTAGATTTTGGAAAATGAAATTCAGAAAAGCCAGGCTTCTGCTGAGATGTCGCCTCTTGGCCTGACCACCCTATCTAGCAGCTTTTCTCCCATGTGATTCTCTTATCACACCATGGTATTCCACATTCTTCACAGGACTTAGCACTACTGGAACTTGTCTTATTAATTTATGTGTTTACTTGATGATGATTCTTCTTCCATATGGAAGCAGGGACGCTGTCTGCTTTGTTACTGCCATATCCGTGATGCCTGGGCTGGAGCCCAGCACGAGAGACAGGAAATACTTGCTGACTTAGCACCACTCTCTCTTTCCCACCATGCTCCCCTTCCAGGCAAATCCACTTTTATTTTATTTTTGAGATGTTGTTTCATTCTTGTTGCCCAGGCTGGAGTGTAATGGTGTGATCTCGGCTCACTGCAACCTCCATCTCCTGGGTTCAAGCGATTCTCCTGCTTCAGCCTCCTGAGTAGCTGGCATTACAGGCACATGCCACCACACCTGGCTAATTTTGTATTTTTAGTAGAGATGGGGTTTCACCATGTTGGTCAGCCTGGTCTTGAACTCCCAACCTCAGGTGATCTGCCCGCCTCGGCCTCCCAGAGTGTTGGGATTACAGGTGTGAGCCAGCGCGCCCGGCCAAATCCATTTGTTATTATCTAAGGGAAGCTGCTGTGATTGCTGCGTCTATTCTTTGTTTTTTTTTTTTTTTTTTTTTTTTAATGTTCATTTTATGTACAAAGAACTATCATGGTTTTTCATGGTAGATGTCTTGGATAATCCTTTGAAGATCATTTAGTCCAACTTAATGAAACCTATATCCTTCGCGTACTGACAGAAACATGGGCGGCACATATTGAGACTGTATTTCCGGATCAAACCATGCCGGTTTGAACAGACTCGACAAGAGTGAGAACCCTGGCCGAATTTTCGCAGGTGGCTCCAGTACAGCTGCTGGTGACCCATCTTGCTTTCGGGAAGGCAACAAGGTAACATACGCTTTCATTTACTGGCGAAGGAAGGCCTGAGTCAAGAACACTAAAACTAAATGGTTCTTGTACATGACTGCTCATAGCAGCATTTTTCACCACAGCCAAAGGGCAGAGACAACCCAAGTGTCCATCAGCTGATGAATGGATAAACAAAACATTATGTCCATGCGATGGAATATTACTCAGCCATAAAAAGGAATGAAGTGCTGACACCTGCTACGACACTGATGAATCTAGAACATACAGTGCGGCATGAAAGAAGCTGGGCACAAAAGGCCATACAGTGTGCAAGTCCATTCATAGGAAATGTACAGAATAGGCAAATCCAGAGAGACTAACAGTAGATTCGTGGTCGCCAGGGGCTGGGGAAAGTCAGGATGGGGAGAGGCTGCTTAGCGGACACAGGTTTCCTTTTGGGGAGATGAAAGAGCTCTGGAACTAGAGAGCAGTGATGGCTGCACAGTATTGTTTATGGGCTAAATGTTACTGACTTGTATACTGAAAATGGTTAAAATTGTAAATTTCGTTACATATATTTTACCATATGCACGTGAGTGCACATACACACACACATACACACTAAATACAGTCGTGTGCCACATAGTGACATTTTGGTCAGTGACAGACCACATATATGAGGGTGGTCCCATAAGATTACACTGGAGCTGAAACATTTCTATCCCCTGGTGACATCAGGTACGTCATCACGTCGTAGTGCAGTGCATTGTCATGTTCATGGTGATGCTGACCTACCTCACTGCCAGTCGTATAAAATATAATTATGTACAGTACAGAACACTTGATAATAAACGGCTTTGTTACTGGTTTCTGTATTTACCATACTATAGTTTTTATTACTGTAGAATGTATTGCTTCTATTTATTTAAAAACAGTTAACTTTAAAACAGCCTCAGGTGTGTTCTTCAGGAGATACCCAGAAGAAGGCATTGCTATCATAAAAGATGACGGCGCTGTGTGTGTTATTGTCCCTGAAGACCTTCCAGTGGGACAAGACATGGAGGCAGAAGACGGTCATATTGATGATCTGGACCCTAGGCTAATGTGTGTATTTGTGACTTGGTTTTTTTTCTTTTGAGATGGGGTCTAGCTCAACTCGGCTCACTGCAACTTCTGCCTCCCAGGTTCAGATGATCCTCCTGCCTCAGCCTCCCAAATAGCTGAGATTATAGGTATGTGTCATCACACCCGGCTAATTTTTGTATTTTTAGTAGAGACGGGGTTTCACCATGTTGGCCAGGCTGGTTTTGAACTCCTGACCTCAAGTGATCCACCCACCTCAGCCTGGATCACTTTTCAGAACATATCCCCATCATTAAGCGATGCACGACTGTGGTTCACTTCATATCCAAATCCAACAAGAACATACAAGAACAGAAAAACTTTGCCCAGTGTTTCTCGAGATGCAAAAATCCTAAATATTAGTGCATGGAATTCAGCAATAAATACAAAGAATAGTACAACACATTCAAATTGAGTTTACTTCAGGAATGCAAGGTTGGCTTAATATTTGAAAACCAATCGGTGCAATTCACCACATAACAGAAAAAAGAAAAAAAAAAAAACTAATTGCTATTTCAAAAGGAGCCAAAAAATGTTTTGTTTTTAAGATGGAGTCTTGTTCTGTTGCCCAGGCTAGAGTGTAGTGGTGTGATCTCAGCTCACTGCAGCCTCCGCCTACCAGGTTCAAGCAATTCTCCCACCTCAGTATCCTGAGTAGCTGGGATTACAGGCGTGCACCACCATGCCTGGCTGATTTTTATATTTTTAATAGAGACATGGTTTCACCATGTTGGCCAGGCTGTTCTTGAACTCCTGACCTCAGGTGATCCACCTACCTTAGGGAGTGAGCCTCTGCATCCGTCCAGAAGAAAAAAAGCCCATTATTTAAGAAATCAATATCCGTGAATGGTAAAAGTGCTTAGCAAACTAGAAACAGAAGGAAATTTTCTTATCTGATAGTGCATTCTTACAAGCTTACTGCAGGCTGGGTGCAGTGGCTCACGCCTGTACTCGCAGCACTTTGGGAGGCTGAGGTGGGCGGATCACCTGAGGTCAGGGGTTTGAGACCAGCCTGACAAACATGGAAAAAACCCCATCTTTACTAAAAATACAAAATTAGCCGGGAATGGTGGTGCATGACTGTAATCTCAGCTACTTGGGAGGCTGAGGCAGGAGAATTGCCTGAACCCCAGAAGTGGAGAGGTTGCGGTGAGCCAAGATCGCACCAACAAGAGCAAAACTCCATCCCAAAAAACAACAACAACAAAAATACACAAAACCTTTCTCCCTAAGATAGGGAATGAGGCAGAGATGGCTGCTATTATCAATTCTGTTCAGTATGGTACTGGAGGTCCTAGTCAATGTCATAAACACTAGATGTCAGGAAGAGGCAAGGAAGGGTTCCTCCCTAGAGCATTCAGATAGAGAGGGGCCCTACCAACACCTTAATTTCAGATTTCTAGGCTCCAGAAATGTGACAGAATAAGCTTCTGCTGTTTTAAGCCATTTAGTTTGTGGTAATTCAGCCCTAGGAAATTGAAGATACACAGCAACCAGAACTGCTGGGGAGAGGGCGAATGAGAGCAACCATTTTGCAGCACTGTTTGTTAGTATCTCCTAAAACTGAACATACGTCTGCTTTATGACTCGACAGTTCCACTCTTAGGTAATTGCTCGCCCACTAGAGTGCCATATGTTGACCATAGCAGCATTATTGGCATTAGCCCCCAACTGGACACCACCCAAATGTCCATCAACAGTAGGATGGCTGAATAAGTTGGATGTTTATAACATGGAATGACACAATGAGAATGAACTGTACACAACGTCATGAACAACTCTCACAAAAATAATGTTGAGTAAAGGAAGCCAGACACTCAACTGAGTATATGCTGCTTACACACTACATGATTCAATGTCAAGAAAATTCCAGCAGAAATAAAATTAATCCTTAGAGATAGGATAATGATTACTCTTAAGAGACGGCAGTTGGCTGGGCTTGGTACAGCTGAGGTGGGAGGATTGCTTGAGACCAGCCTGGGCAACATAGTGAGACCTCATCTGTAATTAAAAAATATACATTTTTTTTTTTGAGACAGAGTCTTGCTCTGTTGCTCAGGATGGAATGCAGTGGCACAATCTTGGCTCACAGCAACCTCCATCCCCCAGGTTTAAGCAATTCTCCTGTCTTGGCCTCCCGAGTAGCTGGGATTAAATGTGTGCCATCACACCCAGCTAATTTGTGTATTTTTAGTAGAGACGGGGTTTCCCCATATTGGCCAGGTTGGTCTTGAACTCCTCACCTCAAGTGATCTGGCTGCCTTGGCCTCCCAAAGTGCGGGGATTACAGGTGTGAGCCCCGTGCCCAGCCAAATTTTAAAAATTAAAAAAAGATAGAGGGTAGTGATTGGAAGGGGGCATAAAAGGGACTCCTGCTAGTAATTTTCAATTGTTTAATCTGAGTGCTGGTCACATGAGTATGTTTACTTTGTTAAAATCCATTAGTTTTGATTTGTACAAGTTTCTAGAAGTGTTTATATTTAATAGTAAATTTTCTTTTTAAAAAAAGAGAGCAAAAATGATTTAACTTACTGGGACTTCCTGGCCCTTGACATCTTGCAGTCTTCTCCCCAGTAGCTGCTGGTTCACCATCCTAATGTGGGATTCATCCACAAAGGACACATACTTTAATGTCTAGAAAAAGATGATTTAAAAGTTTACCCACTTTTGTACAGAATTATCAAGAATTGCCTATGTAAATGCAATTGTTATTCCCATTTGCCAAATGACAGACTATTGAACAAGCCAGCCCCAAACTCTCATTAACCAAGAATTAATGATTTCTGAGTCTAAAGGTAAATCAGAAATGGAACCCCAGGCATCTTTTTTTGGGGGGGTTGGGGAATGGAGTCTCGCTCTGTCTCCAGACTAGAGTGCAGTGGTGTGATCTCAGGTCACTGCAGCCTCCACCTCCCGGGATCAAGCGATTCCCCTGCCTCAGCCTCCTGAGTAGCTGGGATTACAGATGCCTGCCACCATGCCTGGCTAATTTTTTGTATTTTAGTAGAGATAGGGTTTCACCACTTTGGCCAGGATAGTCTGATCTGTTGATCTTGTGATCTGCCCGCCTTGGCCTCCCAAAGTTCTGGGATGACAGGTGTGAGCCATCGTGCCCTGCTACCCCACACATCTTAACTTGTAGATTCAACACAGCCACAGCTTACTACTTAATGTTTTAACATTGGATCCCCCAGTTGCTGCGTAAAATTCCTTTGTTATATTCTCTCAACTTCAGTGACTCTAGATTCAGTATCTCTAGAAAGTTGTACTACTGCAACTTTAATTATTGATATATTTGTTAAATTTCATCTCATCTTGGACCATGAAGTGGTGATTAGTTTTAGCTGCAGAGATGAACTTTTATTTCAAATTGCGAATGCATGTACAATGGACAGTGAATGGTGCATTCAGCTGCAGAAACAGGACAATCATGGTCTTAGACGAGGGAAAGACAAAGAAATTGTCTTTGTTTTTAGGTACCAGAGATTTTTCTTTGGGGGAAATCATGGAGTTGAATGCAGAGGACCTGCTTAATAAGGTCCAGATTAATCAAACCAAAACAGTGCAGATGACGCTAAAATCCCTGTGACTACTCCCCCACCCTAAGCTCCTTTCCAGAAGCAACTGCTGCTACAATTTTGTGCACATATATACACCCACACATATGTATACGTATGTGTGTGTACACTTGTTTATATATAGCATATACATGCAGAAAATATATAGATTAACTTCTGTGTCTAGTGTTTTTTTTTTTAAACCTATATATCATGTAATATATATTGTTTGACCGTTTGCTTTTTTTCCTTTTAACAAAATATCTTGGATATCTGCTGTCATCAAGCCATATATATACACGTATATATGTATGTACGTATGTATTTTTTTTTTCTTGAGATAAAGTTTCCCTCTGTCACCCAGGCTGGAGTCTAATGGCATGATCTCGGCTCACTGCAACCTCCACCTACCAGGTTCAAGCAATTCTCCTGCCTCAGCCTCCCAAATAGCTGGGACTACAGGTGTGTACCACCACACCTGGCTAATTTTTGTGTTTTTAGTAGAGATGAGGTTCACCATGTTGGCCAGGCTGGTCTCAAAACTCTTGACCTCAAGTGATCTGCCTGCCTCAGCCTCCCAAAGTGCTGGGATTACAGGTGTGAGCCACCATGCCTGGCCTTGGGCCAATTATTTAACCTTCCTGTGGCTCAGTTTCCTCATTGATAGAAAGAGATAATACTAGCATCTGTTTACATCAAGCGGTTGTGAAGATTCAGTGAGTTAATATATAAAGCATTTAGAAGTGCTGTGTAAATGTCTGCCATTATTATTATCTATCTCATTTTTTTTTAACTGGTGCCTGGTATTCCTTGCTATGGATTTACCATAGTTTCTTTCACCATTCACCTATTGGATATTTGGTTAGATGCTATTTCTTCACTGCTAATAATCATACATTATTAATAATGTAATAAACAATGCCACATTGAACATTTTGTGTATGTGTACTGCTTGGATACTCATGTGAGTGTTTCTCTAGGGCAGGTCTGGAGAACTGGAAATGCCAGGCTGTAAAGAGTGTCCCATTTAAACATTATTAGTCACTGCCAAATGGTTCTCCAAAGTCGTTCTTCTTTTTTTTTTTTGGCTATACCAATTTAATAAATGACAAAACAAGCCAGGCACAGTGGCTCACACTTGTCACCCCAGCACTGTGGGAGGCCAAGTGGGTGGATCATTTGAAGTCAGGAGTTTGAGACTAGCCTGGCCAACATAGTAAAGCCCCGTCTCTACTAAAAATACAAAAATCAGATGGGTGTGGTGGCGTGCGCCTGTGGTCCCAGTTACTTGGGAGGTTGAGGCAGGAGAATCACTTAAACCTGGGAGGCAGAGGCTGCGGTGAGCCGAGATCGAAGACACTACACTCCAGCCTGGGTGACAGAGCAAGCCTCTGTCTGAAAGTAAATAAAAATAAATAAACGAATAAATATATGACAAAACTGACAGGTCCTGGACATAAAAATTTGCCTTTCCTCTATCTTGCCCCTCCATTTTTGTTTCTATTCTTCTCCAAGACCAAATTATCTGAGATACAGTTGATGGGGTAGAGCCCAGAGATGTATCCGCTGCAGGACTAAGCCTGTGATTTAGGCCTGACTTTGTGCATTTCTCAGTGATCTCATGGCATCTCTCCGTGTCCTGCTGTCCTATGAACACAGCGGCCTCACCGGCTTTGGCTCCACGATGGACTCGCACTTCTTCCTGTAGTAGTATTCATTAACCACGCAGGGCTGACAGCACTTGCACCAGGGATAGATATGGGAGCGACAGCAGTTATTGGAGTAAGTGTTGATGAGAAAGTCAATGAACACAGTGGCCTGGGGAAAACCCAGAAAGGCGCCGCGTTAGTCACTTCCTTCTCCAAAGCATTTTCCTAAAGCGCGGAAAAGAGAGTCTCTTACCAGACCGAAGTAGGAGAGGGTTGAGCCGATGTACACAACCAGCTGGATAATGTCAAACTTTCCTCCCTAAAAACAGAGTGGGAGAGTTTACTCAGGTGAAATTCAGAGCAACGCTCTTTTGCTTGAACGTGCAGTTGATGGTTCTATTGGGGAGTGGAGCCTCATGCTGGGACTCAGATGGATGTGTTCAAGTGCTCGCCAAGGCAGAGACTCAGGCAGACGGAAACTGAGGCTCTCAGGCATCCCGCTTCATCTGTGCAGGGTGTGCCTGGACCCACAAAGGTTTTACATGAACAAGCACTGGGGCCCACACATTAAGAGGAGAACCACTGAAGGGCTGTCGTTTTTCCGTACAGGGCGAGGGTTTCAGACAAGCTTCTCCTCCAAGAGGTTTGAGATTATTTCAGAAGCAGAGGGAAGGAATGTCTGCACGGACTGGTCTCTCGGGTGGCCTCAGGGTTTTTATTCCCAGTGGTCTTTGCGTTCTCTCAGCTCTATCTCATTGCTTCTCATCCTGCTTATCACCATCTTACATAAATAACATACTCTCGGACAAGGGGTTGTGGGATCTGTTGATTTTTGCATACCTGGCATCCCTTCCTTGCGTCTTCAGAAGGCAACACCCAATGTTCTTTTCAGTCCATGTAGTGTGTGTGTGTGTGTGTGTGTGTGTGTGTGTGTGTGTGTGTTGAAGGGGCTGGGTTAGGACTGGTTCGGACCAACCACTGGGAGTATGGCATGACTCTGGGCACAGTGATTAGTTCAGCAGTGGGCATACCATTCATAGTGGGCCAGTCAGAGCCAATGACATTTGTCTGAGACCTTTGCTGAACCTTCTGGCAAACAGTTGTTTTCTTTTCACTGAGGTTGCTAACCAGTCAGGTTGAAGGTGCTACCTGATACCTCTGTAGAGAGACGGGCAGTCTGGGGATGACGCCAAGACTGAGGAGGACGCACGTATATAAGACACAGAGGGCAGTAAGTTCTTGATGAGCATGTTGTTCGAATCCCTGGATCCAGCCATGCTTGAAGCTTAAGAATAATCCCTAGGGTGGGGGGACGGGCACGGTGGCTCACACCTGTAATCCCAGCACTTTGGGAGGCCAAGGCGGGTGGATCACAAGGTCAGAAGTTCAAGACCAACCTGGCCAAGATGCTGAAACCCCATCTCCACTAAAAATACAAAAATAAGCTAGTGTGGGTGGCAGGCACTAATCCCAGCTACTTGGGAGGCTGAGGTGGGTGGATCATGAGGTCAAGAGATCAAGACCATCCTGGCCAACATGGTGAAACTGTGTCTCTACTAAAAATACAAAAATAAGCTAGGTGGGGTGGCGGGCACCTGTAGACCCTGCTACTTGGGAGGATGAGGCAAGATAATTGCTTGAACCTAGGAGGTAGACATTGCAGTGAGCTGAGATCGAGCCACTGCACTCCAGCCTGGCAACAGAGCGAGACTCCATCTCAAATAAATAAATAAATAAAAATAATAAAATAACCCCTGGATTTTTTCAGTTATGTGAACCAAAAAAAGCCAACTCAAAAAGTTTTTTTGTCCCTTAAGCCAATTTGACTTGGATTCTGTTACTTACAAACTATTTTACAGAGAGATTTCTTTCTCTCTCTTTTTACGTATCAGAGTATTTTTAAAGCCAAATCTGAGAATTGCCTTCCAGGCCACTCCTGTACTGGTCAGATGACTCATTCAGGGACAGCACCCCAAGGACATCTCCCTCCTCTTTTATCCCATGTGTGAAATGCCCAGTGCTAGCTAATGGCTATGACCAAAAACCTTCCCTCCACGGAGGCCCCACAGCACTCATTAGGACACAGTCACAGGATGCAGGTGCCCGGAGCTGGGAAAGGAGACTTACCGTGCCGAAAACCAGGATGTCAAAACGGATCCCAAAGACTTTTATCAGAGTCCGTTTCTCAACATTGTTTTCCTTGTAGTACTTGGCATATCTGAGGGAAGAAAAAGATCTATTTTTACAAAGATCACTTTGAAAGTGCTGGGTTTTTTTTTTTTTTTGAGACAGGGTCTCACTCTGTCACCTAGGCTGGAGTGCAGTAGCGGGATCACCGCTCACTGCAGCCTTGACTTCCTGGGCTCGGATGAATCTCCCACCTCAGCCTCCCAGGTAGCTGGGACTACAGGCAGGCACCACCATTCTCGGCTAATTCTTTTGTATTTTTTTGAGATGGAGTCTTGCTCTGTCACCAGGCTGGAGTGAGTGCAGTGTCACAATCTCGGCTCACTGCAACCTCCTGGGTTCAAGCTATTTTCCTGCCTCAGCCTCCTGAGTAGCTGGGATTAGAGGTACGTGCCATCATGCCTGGCTAATTTTTGTATTTTTAGTAGAGATGGGGTTTCACCATGTTGGCCAGGATGGAATTTTTTGAAGTTTTTGTAGAGACGGGGTTTTGCCATGTTGCCCAGGCTGGTCTCAAACTCCTAAGCTCAAGTGATTTGCCTGCCTTGGCCTCCCAAATTTCTGGGATTACAGGCATGAGCCACTGCATCTGGCCAAAAATGCTGGTATTTTATGGAAGGAAAAGCCCAAGCAGTGGCCCATCTAGTCCTCATGGTCTGTCCCTGGCTCTGCCACAAGTGGCAGGGGAAGGAAGACGACTGAAAGCCCTGGTGGCTCTCTCCCACCCTGAACTGAAGAGCATCCCTCCCCTCCCTGTGCCACCGCCTGTCCTTGCATCATCTGAGTGACGGAAAATCAGCTTGTCACTTAAGATTAAAATGCACATTTTAAACCAACATAGGATTAACAACGAGCAGAGACATTTAAAAAAATAACTTCAAGCAATCTGACTATTTCTTAAGGGGGAAAAAGAAGTTTGGCATCTAGAACAAAGTGGGAGCGGCTGGTGGTGAATCTTACATACAAATTACTGAGCTGGAACAGGCGCACCTCAGCACATTGTATTTTCTTAGATTCTTTCTGTAGATGTCTATTTGGCAATCATTAATCACAGGGCCAAACTAAAGGCTGAAGTTGTGGTTTTTTGCTTTGTTTTGTTTTGTTTTTTTGAGGTGGGGTCTTGTTCTGTCACCAGATTGAAGAGCACCGGCATGATCCTAACTCACGGCAGCCTCCACCTCCTGGGCCCAAGTGATACTCCCACCTCAGCCTCCCAGGTAGCTGGGCTGGGACTACCGGTGTGCACCACCACACGTGGCTAATTTTTATTTTTAAATTTTTCTGCTGGGCATGGTGGTTCATGCCTGTAATCTTAGCAGTTTGGGAGGCCAAGGCGGGTGGATCACTTGAGGTCAGGAGTTCGAGGCTAGCCTGGCCAACATGGTGAAACCCCGTCTCTACTAAAAATACAAAAATTAGCCATGCATGGTGGCACATGCCTGTAATCCCAGCTACTCAGGAGGCTGAGGCACGAGAATCGCTTGAACCCAGGAGGCAGAGGTTGCAGTGAGCCGAGATCACACCATACCATTCCAGCCTGGGCCGCAGAGCAAGACTGTCTCAAAAAAAAAAAAAAAAAGAAAAAAATTCGAACGTGTTTTATAGAGTCGGAGTCTCATTCTTTCAGCCAGGCTGGAGTGCAATGGTGTGATCACAGCTTGTTGCAGCCTTGAACTTCTGGCTTCGAGCCATCCTTTCATCTTGGCCTCCCAAGGCTGAAATTGTTTACATCTCCCCTGCAATCCAGCTTTAGTGAGGGTGTGAAAATCATATTACAATCCCTCCAACCAATCCCACAGCCACCTCCTTTTCTAACTCTCCAGTATTTCTCCTTAGGGGCAGGTGGGTGAGGGCCAGACATTTAGAGACCACCCCTGTAACCCAGAACCCACTGGCATTATTCAAAGTCGTTAACCCTAAGCTGTTTCCTCAGTCCTCCCTTGCCCTTCCATTGAAAAACACAACAAAGCTCTGGACCATTCTTTCTCCTTTATTCTGCCTCCTGACTAAATCTGGTACTTCCTCCTGTGGCCCTGTCTAGTGTGGCAATGCCTGGTGTGACCTAGTGTGGCATGGTGTGGCCCCATCTCTTGGGAAAAATATGTAATAAATTCTTTTTGAACAGGCATGGTGGCTCCCACCTGTAATCCCAGCACTTTGGGAGGCCAAGGTTGGGCGGATCATCTGAGGTCAGAAGTTCAAGAGCAGCCTGGCCAACATGGTGAAACCTCATCTCTACTAAAAATACAAAAGTTAGCTGGGTATGGTGGCAGGTTCCAGTAATCCCAGCT
Organism: Alouatta palliata; assembly: GCA_004027835.1. Lineage (NCBI taxonomy): Eukaryota > Metazoa > Chordata > Mammalia > Primates > Atelidae > Alouatta > Alouatta palliata. The sequence goes on along the minus strand of PVKV010016869.1, from coordinate 2,787 downwards.
ACTTGGGAGGCTGAGGCAGGAGAATCACTTGAACCCAGGAGGCGGAGGCTGCAGTGAGCCAAGATCACGCCACCACTGTACTCCAGCCTGGGCAACAGAGTGAGAATCTCAAAAAAAAAAAAAAAAAAAAAAAATTCTTCTTTCAGTGGCATTGACTTCTGTCTGCCATCACTCAGTACCAACTTTATAAATTAAGCCCCGGGCACAAATCATCACAGTCACTCCTAATATGCAATCCTCACCAGTGCTGCAGTCGGGAAAAGTGGTGTGTTTTGTTTTTCAAGAATAATTACAGAAGCTTAAAACGAATGCTTCATAAAACTTTTAAATCTGCCCCTTCTCACCACGTTTTGATAGTTGTTTTTGTATAAGGTTATATATACATATATATTTTTTTCTGAGTTATTAATACAGATGTGGGGAGAGAAGAAAGCAGATGGCAGATGTTCTGCCAAAAAATAGTAAGGAACATCTAAAATGCTTTTTAAAAAACCTCTCGGCCGGATGTGGTGGCTCACACCTGTAATCCCAGCACTTTGGGAGGCCTAGGCGGGCGGATCACGAGGTCAGGAGTTGGCGACCAGCTTGACTAACATACTGAAACCCCATCTCTACTAAAAATACAAAAATTAGCCAGGCATGGTGGTGCATGACTGTAATCCCAGCTACTCAGGAGGCTGAGGCAGGAGAATCACTTGAACCTGGGAGGCGAAGGTTGCAGTGAGCCAAGATCGTGCCATTGCACTCCAGCCTGGGCAACAAGAGCAAAACTCCATCTCAGAAAACAAAAACAAAAACAAAAACAAAAACAAAAACAAAAACAAAAACAAAAACAAAAACAAAAAAACAAAAAATCAAAATCCTCTCAAGACCTGACATTGAAATCGATTAGATATTCTCAGGCACTGTAGTTCCTGTTTCTGATTGGAGGGAATTCAGTTTCTTTGCATGTGGTTATTCCAAGAGAACTTTTTCTCCTGCTGCTATATTGAGTGATTCGCCTTTCTGTTGTTGTTGTTGGTTTGTTTTCGTTATTTTTGGCTCTGTCTTCCAGGCTGGAGTGCAGTGGCTTGAATATAGCTTGCTGCAGCCTCTGCCTTCAAGTGATTCTCCTGCCTCAGCCTCCTGAGTAACTGGGATTATAGGCATGCACCACCACGCCCAGCTAATTTTGTATTTTTAGTAGAGACGGTGTTTCACCATGTTGGCCAGACTGGTCCTGAATTCCTGACCTCGTGATCCACCTGCCTTGGCCTCCCAAAGTGCTGGGATTACAGGTGTGAGCCACCACGCCCGGCACCCCCCTCCCTTTTTTTTGAGACAGAGTCTCACCCTGTCACCCAGGCTGGAGTGCAGTGGCATGATTTTAGCTCACTGCAGCCTCCACCTCTCTAGTTCAAGCGATTCTCCTGCCTCAGCCTCCCAAGTAGTTGAGATTACAGGCAGGCACCAACACACCTGGCTAATTTTTGTTTTTTTTTTAGTAGAGATGGGGTTTCGGCATGTTGGCCAGGCTGGTCTGAAACTCCTGATCTCAAGTGATCCGCCTGCCTCTGCCTGCCAAAGTGCTGGGATTATAGATGTGAGCCACGGTGCCCGGCTGGTCATGTACCTTTCTAACAAGCTCTATGTGATACTGATGCTGGGGACTGCACTTTGAGAACCGCTAGTCTAGACCATAAATACTAAAGGGATTCAGGTAAGTTTTTCCCAATTGATTCCTATGTATAATGCTGTTTATGTGAAGTTTAAGAACAGGCAAAACTCATTTAAGATGAAAGAAGACAGGACAGGGGTTGCTGAGCTAGGGGGCGTAGGGGTAGGAACTGACTAGAAAGGAGTGCAGGAGAGTTTTCTGGGATGATGGAATGTTCTAGATTTTTTGTTTTGAGACAGTGTCTCACGTTGTTGCCCAGGCTGCAGTGTAGTGGCATGATCACAGCTCAGTGCAACCTTGAAATCTGGGGCTCAGGTGATCGTCCCACCTCAGCCTTCTGAGTAGCTAGGACTGCAGGCCTGCATCACCATATCCGGCTCTGCCATTTTTTATTTTTATTTTTTAGAGACAGGATCTCACCATGTTTCTGTCTGGTCTCACGATCCCAGGCTCAAACAGTCCTCTCACCTCTCAGCCTCTCAAAATGCTGGGACTGCAGGCATGAACCACTGCACCCAGCCAGAATGTTCTAGATTTTGATAGGGGTTCCTGTCTGTGCAGTTTTTCTTCTTGCTTGACTTTCTTCAAGGCACTTATCATTATGTGAGATGGTTTGACTGGATTTGTTCTATTGAGAAATAATTTACATATGATAAAATGCAAAAATTCTAAGGATTCTAGTCAATGAGTTTTGACAAACAAATACCTGGTATAATCTATATCCCAACCGGGCACAGTGGTTCATGCTTGTAATCCCAGCACTTTGGAAGGTCAAGACAGAAGACTATGCTTGGTAATATACTGAGACCCAGTTTCTACAAAAAAAAATTGTTTTTAAATTAGCTGACCATGATGGCTTGCACCTGTAGTCCCAGCTACTCAGGAGGCTGAGATGTGAGGACTGCTTGAGCCCAGGAGGTGGAGGTTGCAGTGAGCCAAGATGGCACCACTGCATTCCAACCAGGGTGACAGAATGAGACCCTGTCTCAAAAAAAAAAAAAAGGCCGGGCGCGGTGGCTCACGCCTGTAATCCCAGCACTTTGGGAGGCCGAGGCGGGCGGATCACGAGGTCAAGAGATCGAGACCATCCTGGTCAACATGGTGAAACCACGTCTCTACTAAAAATACAA
>PVKV010016868.1:0-49427 GCA_004027835.1 Alouatta palliata | reverse complement strand
TCAAGGACCTAGAAATAGAAATTCCATTTGACCCAGCAATCCCATTACTGGGTATATATCCAAAGGATTATAAATCATTCTACTATAAGGACACATGCACACGAATGTTCATTGCAGCACAGTTTACAATAGCAAAGACCTGGAACCAACCCAAATGCCCATTGATGATAGACTGGACAGGGAAAATGTGGCACATATATGCCATGGAATATTATGCAGCCGTCAAAAACGATGAGTTCGTATCCTTTGTAGGGACGTGGATGAACCTGGAAACCATGATTCTCAGCAAACTGACACAAGAACAGAAAATCAAACACCGCATATTCTCACTCATAGGCGGGTGTTGAACAATGCGAACACATGGACACAGGGAGGAGAGCATCTCACACTGGGGTCTGTCGGGGGAAAAAGGGGAGGGACAGTGGGGGGTGGGGAGTTGGGGAGGGATAGCATGGGGAGAAATACCAGATATAGGTGATGGGGAGGAAGGTAGCAAGTCACACTGCCATGTGTGTACCTATGTAACAATCTTGCATGTTCTTCACATGTACCCCCTAACCTAAAATGCAATAAAAAGTATTAAAAAAAATTCTGTTAATGTTCTTTGCTCACTTTTTAATAGGGTTATTTATTTTTTCTTGTTATTTGAATTCCTTACAGTTTATGAATATCAGCCCTTTGTTTGATACACTGCACTTTTTTCTATTCTGTAGGTTATCTGTTTAATCTGTTTATTATTTGTTTTGCTGTGTAGAAGCCTTTTAGTTTAATTAAGTTACATTTGTCTATTTTCATTTTTGTTATGTTTTCTTTTAAGGACTTAGTCATAAGTTCTTTGTGTAGACCAATGCACAGAAAATATTTTCTTAGGTTTTCTTCTAAGAGTTTTGTAGATTCAAGTCTTACATTTATGTCTTTAATCCATCTTGAGTTAATTTTTGTATATGGTGGGAGAACGGGGTCCAGTATTACTCTTCTGCATATGATTCTCCATTTGTTTGTGTCATCTGTGACTCCTTTCATCAGTGTTCTGTAGTTCTCCATGTAGAGGTCTTTCACCTTCAGGAGATATAATTTGAAGGGCAACCAGAATGCTCTTCAGCCCCATCATATATGTAAAATATCTTACTACCAGATATAATTTTATCTTTTTAGAGGATACATATTTTGGGGGATTTTAATACATTAAGACAGGTTACCTTTCAGTTACATTTTAGCTGAATAGAATTAAGATAATTTATTTCTACTGAATAAACTGTTTAAGTTAACAAGGATTTAATGCCACATGACTTATGTCTCCTATATAAAGTCTCACCAAGAAATTTGTTCATGTGTTTCAAGAAGCAGTGTCTGGAAACACTTGGTTCTCTTAGACACACTCTTTTACCTCTTTATAGGAAAGGTGAAATGTGTAAATCATTAGTTTAGTAGCAGTAAGGACTTTTCTCTGTTTTCACTTTCCCAAAAGCGTTGACCTTCTATGTATGTATAACTGAAGCATCAAATTCCCCTCATTCATTTCCAGGTTCACTATCCTATAGTATTTGGAATCCAAGGGAGAATTGATCTCCTAATCCCTATGAATTATCCAGGTATTAACTGCTTCTCAGCATCATGTCCTCCTTGAGATTAGTATGGGAAACCCCTCCCATGGCAAAGACAGCTAGTTGTCTATAATTTGTTTCCTCCTTTTCCTTGACCACAGAACCCTTGATTTCTAGCTAGGTGGATGTATATCTATAATAAAGACCCCATTTTCCAGACTTCTTGCTGCAGGTATACCCATGTTCCTAAATCCTAGACGATGAGATATAAGCTGAAATTGTGTGTGCAACTTTTAAGAAATGTTTCTAAAAAAAGTTGTCACACTTTTCATTGTGGTTGTCTTCTTCCTGTTAGAATACAGATGTCATATCAAGGATTCTATCAGTCAGCTTCAACAATAAAATGACCTTGAGAAGACAAGCTACCTACAAAGAGTGACAAAAAATAGTACTTACCTCAAAGATGAATGTAAACAATAATGAGAAAATGTATAAGACATATTTAGATAGTGGTTGTCACATAAAAGTTATTCAATAAACATTTAATTGATTTTGATTTAGATTGAATTCTGATTTTGAGGTGAGGGTTATGTATTTATGTGTGTGTGTGTGTGTTTTAACACTTATCTGTTTGACGTCAGATGAAGTTAGTATTAAGGTCTTAACTTGCACTCAAAAGTTACCAGATCACATCCACTGGACAATGTGAAAGTCAATCCTAGACTCTCCTGGTAGAAGTTTCTGGACATTCTATTAGATGAGCTAGACCAGATTTGGAGAAATGTGCTCCAGGGGAAAGGAGGGTAGATCTTAAGGGAGACCAGTCTAGGAGAGCTAAGTTAAGTTTTAAGTAACAAAGGCCTAAATAATACAGAGCTTAAAGGAGGCAAACATTTATTTCTTTTATTTGAGGGTTAGTGTAGTCATATTTAAGGACCTGATGAGATATTTTGGACAAACTGCTATCCTTCTCTTTAATTTCTGTGAGATTGCAATAGGGATGTCTCTCTTGCAATTAAATACATTTTCTTGTATATGATTATTGACCAATTAAAAAAATTTTTTTTCTATTTAAAAAATGTACTCTCATAACTCCTTAGATCATTGGTGAAATAAGGTGGGGGATAACAATAAAAATAAAATTAGGTCTGAGAAACTACTGTTTGGAAGCTTCGTTGATAATGCCTGATCAGTGAAACTGAGTGGGGTTCCCTGAGAGCAGCACGAAGGTACTGGCTTAGATGTCAGGAGACTCCAGACGTGGAATGTTCAGGGCCCTTGGGCCAGTTCCGCCAGTCTCACTATTGCTTCTCTCGACTGGGCTGTCAGATTTTTTTTTTCTGTATTAATGAGCATTACCATAATACAATACTTGTGACAGATCTTTAACATTTAATGAGTGCCTGCATGGTACAGATGTGCAGAGATGTTTAAAAGGAAAGAACGGGTTTTTCCAATTGCTTATTGTAAAGTTCATTTCACTTGTTTAGACTTAAAGAAAAATAGTTGTGTATTTTTTAACAAGCTTTCTCTCCAAAATGAATGTACAGTGTGGGAGTTCCAGTGAGCACTTAAGGACAGAGAAAAATGATAAAGACAGGAGGAGAAAGCATAAACATGAAGCAGGTTCACCAGCTCATAGACATCACTGTATTTACTTACTTCTTTCTGAAGTCTAGACAGGTCAATCTATTCTGTGCTCTGCAAAGTACTGAGAATCTAACATGTGATTCTCAATTTTATTCTCTGTAAAATAAAATGAAAACTAAGGATAATCTGAAAGTGAAAAGGATTTGTAGATAAGATATGGGAAGAATATGCAATCCCCAAATGATGTGCCTTAGTGAAAGGAGCCTAGGTTAATTCCATGCCATATACACATTAAAAAAAATTTGTCTGTCTATCTTTCTATCATCCATCTATCTATCTATCTGTCTGTCTGTCTGTCTGTCTGTCTGTCTATCTATCTATCTATCTAAATATAGCTATTGGCCTCCTTTGTACTAGGTGAGGGTATCAGAAGTCAACTTAAGTTAGATAAAAAAAAATGGGAGAGTTATTTTAAGAAAGCAGGAATATTACATAGAAATTAAGGACAGGAATGAAGCTGGGCTTCAGGAAATCACAGCTCAGAGCTCACACGTTCCTATGTTTTACTTCCTTACACTTGTGGATGGCTGCCTCATTGGCCAAAGTACAAATCTCAGGAGAGAGAAACTGAGCAGTTTGAATCAACGGCCAGAAGTGAGGGATATTAGGGAACATAGTAAAATAGGGCTGTGAGGGGCCTGCTTTGTTTTTTTAATGGGGGCTATCTCAGAGAAGGTGAGTTAGCCTGTAGTCTAGGCAGGCACCTCGTAAGGTAAACTACTGTGATAAATTTTTGCTCAGCCCTGAAGAACCTACTTGACTCCCCGTATGTGTTCTAAAACAAAGTAGAAAATAAAAATAGATCTTTCATTTACGTCTTGTGTATTCTTCATGTAACATTTTGCAAATCCTGCTGCTTTATGTCAGCATAAATTAATAGATGCTTCTATTAATTTGGTATATTTGTTTTGGAGAGTAAATTCTGAACTGCCCAATCTTTCTGTATTTTGAAGATTTGACTCTAGGTAAATTTACAGCAAATGAATAACTGACGATAGACAATTTATTTCATCGACGTTTTAAAGCAGTAGGGCCTATGATGCATGTGTTTGTAACCCATCCTTGACATCCAGGGACAGGCCTAGGATCTCCCATAGCAAATTCCCTGTCATCAAACAACTTCTCAGGCCACACTGAATGAAAGAAGAAAATTGGCAGAGAATATCTAGTCACCTTGTGGGTATATTTACAAAAAGAGTGATTGATTGGCCTATATTTGCAAAATATAAATCTTGCAGAAGAATTCCTCAGCCATCTTTGGATTGCCTGTGTTTGATGCTGAAGGTTCAAAGTCAATCTCTGTTTAGATTCGTTGAAATGATGGAAGCAACTGCAGAGGCAGTATTTGCACATCTGATCATGTCATCTGAGTATTCTGGAATCTGGAGAAATGGCACTCTGATCAATGTGCACAAAACCAGCATCTTCAGGCAAGCTGAGAGCAAATCTTGGAGATGCTGTTATTGTCTTTCTTTCAGAAAGATGAGAAAGAAATCTATTATTTTTGCCACTCACAGGTTAGTTCCTGGATGTGAGACACTATAATTAAGACTGAAATAGTTTTCATTAACCAATATTTTTTGAAAAATAGAGAATTGATGATGGTGATGTCTAAATTAATTGCACACAGGATAACCAGGGTACTATAGAAATACCACTTTAAATTTAAGCAAATTATTGTGTGTCAAGAAATATTAAATGAAATACAGCCAATGTCTCAACTCCCTAAACATATTAAAACATCCCTTTCTCTCTTTCTCTAAATGTGTGTGTGTGTGTGTGTGTGTGTGTATCTGTGTGTGGTATGTTCAAAAATCAACAAGGACATTTCTAAAAAGAATATTCATCTTTTAAAAATAATAAACTAGACGATGTTAGTTTAAGAATAATGTAAGTAGTTTTTAGTGGACTCATAGGAAACAACATTTCATCTTACCTTCTTAAATTATTAGAGATAGATTAAAAAACTAACATGTTTAAGGAAAATAATATGGTTGTTTCTGGAATAGTACCTTTTGGATTTTTTCATGTTTTGCATTTAATTGATTTTAAATTAAAATGCCCATGAACATTTAAGATTTCATGAAAAAGATAATTTTACCAGATTTTAGTCCAATGAAATTACAATAAAAATTTGTAAGACTCACAACACGGGCAAGGAAAGGATAAAAATTCATTCAAGGATAACGTCAGTAACAACGTAGTGATGTGGTCAGGATAAATTTAAAGTTGTATCTTAAGATATATGTGTGGAGTAGGGGAGAGGCTGTATGTTTTTGTTAACCTAAATGGCAAATACAAATCATTTTCTTTATGTTTCTGCGTTGTCTGAAAATAATATCTTGACAATCTTGCTATTCTGAGAGTAACAAAATAGTATGTTTTTTATTTATTTAATATATTCCATTTGGAGACTGGATTTATGGTATGAGATAGTCATATTCTATTAAGATTTTTTTATATGAAATATTCTGAAACCTTTACTTTCTTCAGAGATAGGTAGAGAGTTGTCAAACTAAAAACATGACTAAACTAATTTCATATATACTCAGAATCTATTTTTACTTCGAAATTTCTCTGCCATATTATCCAATCTCATTCTCCTTCTCCCTCTACATATTTCCCTTCCTTCCTTCAACACATGCATTATTGAAACTTACAAAGCACAAATGAACAAATGGCTGGCTTTAAATGTAATTGAGAATTCCTATTTTTTCTCAACTGTATGCATATGCATATCCTGTCATCAGAGAATGATTTCATCATACTGGTTGTCTCCAGAACTCACAGTACTCTTATACTCAAATTCGTTGTTGGCTCAGCCTGGTTGCTGGAATAAGAATGTTTTGCATTCTAATTCCAGATATTGATTGACCATGTGTTACTTTGGGAATAACAGCTGACTTGTTTCCTTAGTAGGATAATGAGAAAATTACTGACCTCCTCTCCAGAGAGGTTTGGCAAATAGAGGATTACAAAATGCTTTGCATTAGAAGTGCTAAATATTCTTCTAAGTGCTTTCATTTTTCTTGGCATAGCAGTGTCCATTTATGGACCATTTTATGAGGAGGCTTTAACCAAGAAGTACATGTGACTATGCTTTAGTTACTGAAAACATCTGCACCTTCAAGAGGATCTGACTAAAAGGGAGTTCTAGAACTAGAAACATGCCCTGACGAAGCCTGACCATATGCCCGTTAATGAGGACACCAAGAGCTCCCATGCCATATTTTCCAGATGGGCTCACTCTTGAGCTGTAAGATCTGCAACTTAGCCAATCTGAATAGTTGCTTACTCACTGTTAGACACTCCTAATTTGGCCATTACCGGGTAAGGTGGAAAACATTGTGATTGAGATCAGATGGAACTTAGCACAGAAAAGGAATCTCAATGCCATGGTGGCATGGCCGTCTAACACGACAACTGGAGCTGTTCCAGTATTGGCAAACATTTTGTAATTCTTCTCTGGAGGTTTAAAAAGAAAACAAATGGGAGACTAACCAACATTTCACTTGTCACTGTTTCAAAGCTCAAGGCAGAGCTCTGTTTTGCCATTAAATTCTTTAAAAAATTTTTTTTTGAGACAAAGACTCGGAGTCTTGCTCTGTTGCACAGGCAGGAGTGCAATGGCATGATCTTGGCTCACTACTACCTCTGCCTCCCGGGTTCAAGAGATTCTCCTGTCTTAGCCTCCTGAGTAGCTGGGATTATAGGATCTTGCCACTACACCCAGCTAATTTTGATATTTTTAGTAGAGATGGGGCTTCACCATGTTAGTCAGGCTGGTCTAGAACTCCTGACCTCAGGTGATCCACCAGCCTCGGCCCCCCCAAGTTGCTGGGATTACAGGTGTGAGCCACCACGCCCAGCCTTGAATTTTCAAATGAAGTGTGCATCTCCATCTCACTTGTTTTCCTGACAGTTCAGGTGGTGTGAGGTTTCCCCAGGCCAGCTGCAGCCCACTTGCCCTTGGCTCCCTGCTTCTGTGGTACATTTTCATAGCCTCCTCACAGCTTAAAGTTTTCAAGCATGCTGAGTTTGTGTTAGTAAAATATTTAGTTGCACTAGAATCTACAACTTGCTAAGATCCTCTAGCAGAACTGAGAAGAAATTACTGTAAAAGGTAACTACCTACCCTCTTTACACACACACACACACACACACACACACACACACACACACAGAGAGAGAGAGAGAGAGAGAGAGAGAGAGAACTGGAGAATTGCCACATGCCTAGTGAAGGGCGTAGCTGTTACTACACTTAGCTCCTCCACCTTCACTCTAACAGCATGTATAACTGCAGTCTAAGACCTATTCTAAGGCCACCAGCAATTCTGTATGGACTTCAGCCTACCCCTTTGCTCAGAACCTCCCTGGGTACTCACTACATTCATTTGCTTGCCCTCAACTGTTTGGTGAGTACCTTCTACATGATAACACAACTCAAGGTAACAGGAAACCATACAAACCATTTCTTCTTTTATGGAATTCAAACTGTAGATTTGGAGACTTTGTCTTTGAACCTGTAAATTATAGTGCAACTTCAGATAGTAACAAGTGTCAAGAATAAAATAAGCTGAGGGAAAAAAGGGTCTAGAATTATATAGTTGTCAAGGAAGATCTCTTTGAGGAGGAAATATATAAACAGAGAACTAAGGGAAGGAGAAGGTGGTAGAAAGAATTGGTGGGAGAGATGTGACTGAAATGCAAAGGCTCTGCAGCAGGAATGAACACAGGATCAAGTGACAGCAAGGAGTCCACCAGGTTGGATAGCAGAGGTCAAGGGCCAAAGCAGTAAGGTTTTGGGGGAGGCCCAGTAGGTAGATCCTGTAAGGATTTCGAGGACATAATAAAAAATTAGAATATTGCTGCTTTAACCATTTTATCGAGATATGATTGATGTACGAAAAGCTGTATGCATTTCATGTATACAACTCGATGCATTTGGAGATAAACATACACCCATTGTATTAGTTTCTTCTCATGCTGCTAATAAAGACATACCCGAGACTGGGCAATTTATGAAGCAAAAGAGGTTTAATGAACTCACAGTTCCATGTGGCTGGGGAGTCCTCACAATCATGGAAGAAGGCAAAGCAGGAGAAAGGCACATCTTAAATGGCAGTAGGCAAGAGAGAGAGCATGTGCAAGGGAACTTCTTTTTTTCTTTTTTTCTTTTTTAGACAGAGTCTTGCTCTGTCACTCAGGCTGGAGTGCAATGGCACAATCTAGGCTCACTGCAACCTCTGCCTCCTGGGTTGAAGCCATTCTCTTGCCTCAGCCTCCTGAGGGAAACTCCCTTTTATAAAACCATCAGATCTCGTGAGATCCATTCACTATCATGAGAAGAGTATGGGAAAGACCTGCTCCCATATTCAACTACCTCCTACCAGGTCCCTCTCATGACAGGTGGGAACCATGAGAGCCACAACTTGAGATTTGGATAGGGACCCAGCCAAACCACATCACCCATGAAATCATCACTGTCACTTACTCATCATCATTGTTATTACTGTGATAAGAACACAATGTATGATCTACCTTCTTAGTAAGTTTTTAAGTATACAATACAAAAGTGTTACCTATAGACGCTATGCTATACAATAGAGATCTAGGATTTATTCATTTTCTGTAACTGAAACTTTGTACTATTTGACTAATATCTCCCCATTCTCCCTTGGTCCCTGAAAACCACAATTTCCCTCTCTGCTACTGTGGGCTTGACTATTTTAGATTCAGTGTATAAATCATGCATAGTGTTTGTCCTTCCGTGTCTGGCTTATTCCATTTAGCGTATTCTTCAGGCCATTCATGTTGTAGCATGTGACAAGATTTTCTTTTTTTTAAGACTAAATAATATTTCATTTTTTGTGTCTACTGCATTATCTTTATTCTTCTGTTGATGAAGATATAACACGTTGTTTCCACATGTTGGCCATTGTGAATCGTGCTGCAGTGAGTGCAGGGTGGAGATATATGAGTTTGGATCTAAAAGTGTGTCTGCTTGTATCTGCTAATCATGTTTTCATCAGTATAACCAGGTGGTGTTGTGTCACCTGAAGCTGGACAACCCTGCAGGAGCCGTGGTTCGCTGAGCCACAGTTCCCTATAGTACTCAAAGGAAGGACATCCTTTATATATAAATTGTTTTTATGTTTCATAATTTATGCTTGGAAAAAATAGAGAAAACCTGCTTGTTTGTGTTATTCATCATTGACCTGATACTTGCTTTTTTAGTAAATGTAATCCTTAAAAACCACCTGACAATGATGTGAGAAAAATGTTCCTCTCACCCCCTTGTGAGCAAGCCTGTAGTGACCAGATTTGGCCACTAGATGGTGGGTATATATCAGTACTGTGCAATAATAACGGTTTCTCTTTGACAAAGGAATCAAAGAATGAGTTAATGTATTAAAGAAACACAAAATACATGTGCATTTAAAATTCTCTTGGTTGAAAAAAATCAGCAAAAGAAAAAGAAAAGGAAAAAAAGCATCACTTTCTGCAGTCTACTTTTTTGTTTTGAGATTTATCGTTGAGATTTTTGGCTGCTTTTAAAATGGTCTTATGACATGAAATACTCATATATGTAAGACAGTAACCCCACAGATCACGGCTATAGCTATGGAATAGATTCCTCTTACTCCTCATTCATCCACTGGACTGCGACTTGTTCTCCAGCAGAAAGTGTCTTTTGCCATCTTTGTGTCTCTAGGAACTTGCATAAGTCTTGCAATGTCTTAGGTATTCAATAATTCTTACTTTAAAGAATGGACAAAGGAACAAATTCCGTTTCCTTCTGCATTTTTTTCCAGTAAGCAGAAAAGGTCTTCCCGTTTCTCTTTCTCTTCCACTAGCACGTACGAACATTTTCACATGAGGAAAGGAAGGAAAAAGTATATCCTATTTTCTGGACACTATTTTTCAGACACCATAAAGCAGACTATCCTAGAAATGGGAAGCCTTAAGGACTAAAGAAGAGTGGGAGCAGGCGGGCGGATCAGAAGGTCAGGAGATCGAGACCATCCTGGCCAACATGGTGAAACCCCGTCTCTACTAAAAATACAAAAATTAGCTGGGCGTGGTGGCGCGCGCCTGTAGTCCCAGCTACTCAGGAGGCTGAGGCAGGAGAATTGCTTGAACCCGGGAGGCGGAGGTTGCAGTGAGCCGAGATTGCGCCACTGCACTCCAGTCTGGCGCCTGGTGACGGAGCGAGACTCTGTCTCAAAAAAAAAAAAAAAAAAGAAGAGTGGGAGCATGGGCCACAGTTGGAATCGCCAAAGCTTAGGATCCTGTAGAGTCTTCACAGTGCACACCCACAGACTCTCTCCTTTTTGCGTGAACGATGGTGGCACTGGTGGAGAATCACCCTCACGAATTAATCATCTAGGAGACTACCTGAAGTCAGGGAACCTGACTCTTTTCTTTTAAAGTGATTTTATGACATGAAATACTCCGAAACCCCACAGATCATGGTTATAGCTATGGAACAGATTCTTCTTACTCCTCATTCATCCACTGAACTGAGATTTGTTCTCCAGCAGAAAGTGTCTTTTGCCATCTTTGTGTCTCCAGGAACTTGCATGAGTCTTGCGATGTCTTAGGTGTTCACTTTCTCTTTCCAGTGATTGACTCTTTGCTGGGCATAGAGTAGGTACCTAGAAAAACTAGACTTCCCACTGTTTACTTTCTTATTAGTAGACTGAAATCTTGATTTAATATGATGCCTAGAACTGTCCATAACGTTTTGGGTGAATAATGCAAATATGAGCGATTGTGACCCTACTGAGGTATCTGTGATGATTGAGAATTGTCCAGAACTCAAGTTTTCTTCATGAGATAATTTGAATGTCCAGTGAGTTAAACTTCATGCCTTTACCTGAAATGTATAACTCAGTCTGAATGCTCACTGTATTTCTTTATTGAAAAGTAAAAGATTAGAATTTCATTCTGTTTTTTATGGCGGGAAAATAAAAGGCGATTACTTCCCCCTTGAGTCATATGGTTATATTCATTTGGTAAGTGGTATTATAATACAGGTGCATGGATCTCACTTATATTTTATTAAAGCAAACTTAAAACTCTTTAGTGCTAACAGACATGCTTTGGGGTCTCAAGTGTTGCTTTAAACATATGACCCATCTCTCCTATGCAGAGATTCTTGCTTGATGATATTTTTTGGATGAGAAATTATCTAAACCATCATTTGCTTTCTCCATGTGTCTTCTGAGAAGAGTCTAGTGATAATATTCCCTGAAAGCTTTTCCTTGTCTAGCTTAGCTTCTTTATAAGCCCTGTCTTGTAGTGTCAGTAAGAATAATAATCACTTATATGTGTGTAAGGTTACATTTTTAAAAGCAGTATGTACACTCATTTCATCCTCACAGTAATAAACAGTATGGATAGACCCACTTTACAGATGAGAAACAGAGGCCGAGATATTTTCAAGCCACATTTACAGCAATAATACTGAAAGCAAAAAAGTTAGGTTTCGATTTTTGTTTTCAGATTCCTCATTTCTTCCTTACCCATGTCATTTCTCAATTGTGCTAATATCAGTTCATTAGAAAAGGTGGCTTTGGGGTTAGAACTTACGTTATTTAGCACACCTGAAATGGCATCTCAATAACAGTCTCTCTGCTAATCGTCTTTTTCTTATTCGTGATATAGAGAAAGATGCTCTATAATGATTAGCCCATGTCTGCTCTGTACTCCAGGCCTCTGACAATGAGCATATGAGCATTGGTGTTACTATTTTTAGGCACAGCATTAATAATTAGATATTACTTGGGGAAAAGGGCAATGCTTCATCAAAAGACAAAGTGCTGGCTTTGATATCTCTTTGTACAGCTGCTGAAACACTTCTAGTGCCTGCTTCTAATCTGAAGACTAGCTGGCGGGTTTGCCCTTTTTCTTGTGAAATAGCTGTTCTTATGGGAAACCAGTCAATGCATATTGAGAATTTTTATGTATATTAAAGGTTGTTCACTGATATTTGTAGGGTCCTGCTGCACCTACCACATTATTATCAGGCAAATTTAAAATTTACTCGAGAGAAATAAAGTTATGAAAAGAGTTCTTCAAAATCCTAAGGGATTGTACTATCGCAATAAGCTTCTTTGTTCTTTGTTGTTGACAAGGAATGTGATTCACTTTTTTTCTGAAGTGGCTTGGAGTAGACCTTGTCTCAGAGCTGGAATTTTAAGAGGAAAGATTTAATGTCACCACTGCAGTATTTTCAGACAAGACTGGGCATGGCTCGGTTAGCTTCAGAAAATGACGTAACTTGGGAGGGGCAGTTCTCATTTGGGGCAGGTTGAGGGATGCGTATCATTCCAGGTACTCAAGGCTGTCTAGTCTGGTTTAAAAAAAAAAAAAGCACAGTGTTCCCTAGGTTCTGGAATAATACAGTATAGATGAATCAAGCAAATGGTACTTGATGATGAAGAGGCTAAGGAGTGAGGGGATGAGTCTAAGATATCATACCAACATGTCCTGAGGAATTGGAGTGGCTTCCAAGAAGCTGAAGCAGAGTAGACCAGAGAAGTCTATCTCTGGGCAGGGGGCTCAGCTACTGAGGGAGCAATAAAGGCACTGGGCTCCAGCCTTTGAAGGGCAACTACTGGTCTTAAAGAATCTGGAATCCAGGAAGATTTTTAAGGTAAGGACTTGGTGCAAGAACAAGGGTTAAAGCTTTGTAATCAGAACGTGGTCAAAAGGTGGAGTTTAATTATTGGGAATGAGGAAGAAGCCCACTAATCACCAAGGTGAAGAGACAAGTGGAAGGAACATGAACTAAGACTCTCGAGTTCCCTTTACTCTCTGTGAGATCTTGTTCAGGTCACTCATTTCTACTTAACCTCAATCTTTTCTTCTATTATATGGCAATGATAATCAGGTCCATTTCAAAGTTGTGAGGAAGCTGTAATACATTTAAAATAGCTTTGAGTATTATAAAATACCACACAAAGAGTTACTGTTCATAAGTTCATAACATGATTAGTAATCATTTGTCTTTTAAGCACTGTACTTTTTATAATGAATAATACTGTTTTTTAAATAAACAACAACAGAAGGGCTTTCTTGTGCCATCGTGTGTGGGTGTGTGGGTGTGGGTATGTGTGTGTGTTGGGGGGTGTGAAATTTAACAGTAATTTATTCTTACTTTTAAAAGAAAATAAAGGACTCTAGGAGAGAGAGGGAGTTGTAGGTTATTCTTGTAGTTCAGGCAAAATTTCAACTGCAAGGCAATACAGGGAAGAAACAGAATGACCTCTTATATTTAAACAATGACAGCTCACAAAAATTACCCCAATACATGACTGATTTCTATCAACATTGTATTATTGTAGAGATATTTTACAGTTTGATTTATCTCCAAAATCTAAATGTACTAATTACAGTTTTACATCTATAAAAATGTTTTTCTTCATTTGTGACAAAAGTCTGAAATGTACACTTGTCATCCTCACTCCATTAATCCCTGACCATATAAGCTATTTGATTAAAAAAAAAAAAGGAACAAAATTATCCCAGTACATTATCCTGTGGTTTATCTTACCTATTAAAAATGGAAGAAGACACAAATACATAGAAAGATACCATATTTTCATGAGTTGGAAAAAATAATATTGTTAAAATGTTCATACTATTTAAAGTGCTCTACAGATTCAATGCAATCCCTATCAAAATTCCAATTGCATTTTTCATAGAAATAGAAACAATCTTAAAATTTATATGAAGCCACAGAAATCTTAAAATTTGTATGAAATCACTTTAATAGACAAATCAGCAATATTGAGCAAAGAGAACAAAGCTAGAGTCTTACACTATCTGATATTACTATATACCACAAAGCTATAGTGACCAAACAATGTGATACTTACCTAAAACAGACACATAGACCAATGGAACAGAACAGAGAGTGCAGAAATAAACCCACACATTTATGGTCAATTGATTTTTTATGAAGGTGCCAAGAAGATACAATGAGGAAAGCACAGTTTATTCAGTAAATGTTGCCGAGAAAACTGGATGTCCACATGTAGAAGAATGAAATTAAACTCCTGTCACACACTATGTATTTTCTCACACTGCTACTAAGAAATACCCGAGACTGGGTAATTTATAAAGGAAAGAGGTTTAATTGACTCACAGTTCCACATGGCTGGGGTGGCCTCAGGAGACATACAATCATGGGGAAGGCAAAGGATAGGCAGGCACCTTCTTCACAGGGAGGGAGCATGGAGTGAATGCAAGCAGGGGAAATGCTAGACGATTATAAAACCATCAGATCCCATGAAACTCACTCATTATCACAAGACCAGCACAGAGGAAACTGCCGCAATGATCCAATTACCTCTATCTGGTGCTGCCCTTGACATGTGGGGATTATTAAATTCAAGGTAAGATTGGGGTGAGGACACAGAACCAAACCATATAATTCCACCCCTAGCCCCTCCCAAATCTCATGTTCTCACATTTCAAAACACAGTCCCTTTCAACAGTCCCTCAAAGTCTTAATTAATCCCAGCATTAACCTAAAATCCAAGCCTAAAGTCTCAACTGAGACAAGGGTCAAGTTTCTTCTGCCTCTGAGCCTGTAAAATCAAAATCAAGTTAGTTAGTTCCTAGATACAATGGGAGTACAGGCATCGGGTAAACAGACCCTTTTCAAATGGGAGAATTTGGCCAAGACAAAGGGGCTACAGGCCATTTGCAAGTCTGAAATTCAATAGGGCAGTCATTAAACCTTACCATCCCAAAATGATCTCCTTTGACTCCATGTCTCACATCCAGGTCATACTGATGTACAAGGTGAGCTTCCATAGCCTTGGGCTGCTCCATCTCTGTGGCTTTGCAGGGTACACCCTGATACTAGCTGTTCTCATGAGCTGGCATTGTCTATACCTTTTCCAGGTGCACAGTGCAAGCTGTCAGTTGATCTATCATTCTTGGGCCTGGAGGACGGTGACCCTCTTTGCATAGCTCTACTAGGCAGTGCCCCAGTGGGGACTCTGTGGGGTGCTCTGACCTTACATTTCCCTTCTACACTGCCCTAGCAGAGGTTCTCTGTGAACCTCTTTGCACAGATCTACTAGGCAGCGCCGCAATGGGGACTCTGTGTGGGCACTCTGACCTCACATTTCCCATCTGCACTGCCCTCTTAGAGGTTCTTCATGAGGGCTCCACCCTTGCAGTGAACTGCCTTGACATGCAGGCATTTGCATACATCCTCTGAAATCTAGGCGGAGGTTCCCAAACCTCAATTCTTGACTTCTGTGTACCCATAGGTGCAACACCACATGGAAACCACCAAGGCTTGGGGCTTGCACACTCTGAAGCAATAGCCCAAGCTGTATCTTGGCCCCTTTTAGCCATGGCTAGAGCTGAAGCAACCGGGACGCAGGGCACCATGTCCTGAGGCTGCACATAACAGGCGCAGTCTGGGCCCAGACCATGAAACCATTTTTCCCTCCTAGGCCTCTGGGCCTGTGATAGGAGGGGTTGTGGTAAAGGTCTATGACATGTCCTGCAGACATTTTCTCCATTGTCTTGGTGATTAACATTGGGCTCCTACTTATGCAGATTTCTGCAGCAGGCTTGAATTTCTTCCCCAAAAATTGTTTTTTCTTTTTTATCACATTGTTAGACTGCAAATTTCCAAAACTTTTATACTCTGCTTAGTATTGAATGCTTTGCTGCTTAGAAATTTCTTCTGCCAGATACCCTAAATCATCTCTTTCAAGTTCAAAGTTCCACAGATCTCTAGGGCAGGGGCAAAATGCTGTCCAGTCTCTTTGCTAAAGCACAGCAAGAGTCACCTCTGCTCCATTTCCCAAGATGTTTCTCATCTCCATCTGAGATCACCTCAGCATGGACTTTATTTTACATATCACTAATCAGCATTTTGGTCAAAGCCATTCAACAAGTATCTAGGAAGTTCCAAACTTTCCTACATTTTCCTGTCTTCTTCTTTTTCTTCTTCTTTTTTTTTGAGATGGAATCTTGCCCTGTTGCCCAGGTTGAAGTTCAGTGGCACGATCTTGGCTCACTGCAACCTCTGCCTCCTGAATAGCTGGGATTATAGGTGCCCGCCACCATGATGGGCTAATTTTTGTATTTTTAGTACAGATGGAGTTTCACCATCTTGGCCAGGCTGGTCTTTAACTCCTGACCTCGTGATCTACCCTCCATGGCCTCCGAAAGTCCTGGTATTACAGGCCTGAGCCATCGCACCCAGCATTTTCCTGTCTTCTTTTTTGCTCTCCAACTGCTCCAACCTGTGTCCATTACCCAGTTCCAAAGTTGCTTCCACATTTTTGGTTATCCTTAAAGCAGTGCCTCACTACCTCAGTACCAATTTACTGTATTAGTCCATTCTCACACTGCTATAAAGAAATACCTAAGCCTGGGGAATTTATAAAGGAAAAAGTTTAATTGACTCACAGTTCCGCATGGCTGAGATGCCTCAGGAAAAGCACAATCATGGCTGAAAGCAAAGGAGATGCGGGCACATTCTTCATGGAGGGGCAGGACAGAGTGAGTCCAAGTAGGGGAAATTCCAGCCCCTTATAAAACCATCTGCTCCGGTGAGACTCACTCATTATTACAAGAACAGCATGGGGGAACCAACTCTCATGACCCAATTACCTCCACCTGGTCCTACCCTTGATAAGTGGGGATTATTACAATTCAAAGTAAGATTTGGGTGGGGTCACAAAAACAAACCATGATACAAAAATCAACTGTATACAAAAATCAACTCAAATGGATGAAAAACTGAGATTTAAGACCTGAAACTGTAGAACGACTAGAAGAAAACACAGGGAAAAAGCTTGTTATCATTAGCCTGGGAAATTATATATATATATATATATATATATTCAAAAAGCACAGGCAAGAAAAGCAAAAATACGCAAGACTGCATCATATTAAAAAGCGTCTGCACAGCAAAGAAAACAATAGAGTAAAAAGATAACTTATGAAGTGAGAGAAAATATTTGAAAATTGTACATCTGATAGGGGTTAATATCACAAATAAAAGGAACTCAAACCAATAACAGGACGCCAATATGATTAAAACACTGGCAAAAGACCTGAATAGACATTTCTCAAAAGAAGATATACAAATGGCCAAAAAGTGTATAAAAAATGTTCAACATCACTAATAATTAGTAAAATGCAAGTTAAAACCATAATGAGATACTACTTCTTACCTGTTAGAATGTCTATTAGCAAGAAAACCAAAGATAACAAGTATTGAGCCAGATGTGAAGGAAAGAGACCCTTATACACTGCTGGTGGGAATAGTGGATTAGTACAGTCATAAAAAATAGTATGGAGTTTCTAAAATATTAAAAATAAGACAATAATGTGATTCAGCAACTTCACTTCTGTGTATATACCAAAAGAGATGAAATTAGTTCTCAAAGAGATATCTGCACTCCAGTGTTAAGTTGCAGCGTTATTCACAATATGGAATCAACCTAAGTGTTCATCAGTGGATGAATGGACAAAGAAAACATGACGTATATACAAAATGGAATACCATTCAGCCTTAAAAAAGAGGGAAATACTGTCATTTGTAACAAATCTGGAGGTTTGCTACATTATGCTAATCAAAGCAAGCCAGACACAAAAAAGACAAATACTGCATATTCACATTTATATGTGGAATCTAACAATGTTGAACTGCAGTAACAGAGAATAGAATGATGGTTACTAGTGTCTGGGGGAAAGGAAAATGGGATGCTGGTCAAAGAGTGCAAAGTTTCAGATAGACAAGTTTAATAAGTTCTGGAGATCTATTGTACAGCATGGTGACCCTAGCTAATAGTAATAATAATTTCTGAGAGAGTAGATTTTCTCACCACAAAAAAGAGAATTATACAAGGTGATGAATATGTTAACTGATTTGATTCAATGATTTCAAGATGTATAAATATATCAAAACATCACATTGTATGCAGTAAATTATATAACTTACCTATCAGCTATATCTTAATAAAGCTAAAAAAAAAATTAAAAAACCTGAAGCCTAAATAATGAATAGAATTAGGCCAGAGGGAAAAAAAGTGAGAACGTGAGCTGAACAAAAGTGTGAAGAAACAATAAGAAAGGGCAGAAGGGAGAAAAATCAATACTTGGAAAAGAAATTGAAAGAGTGTAAGGCATGCTATTGGAGGGCTCTTAAGGCTAAATTTAGCAGTTGAAATATGAGTCTTCTCAAGAAAATAAAGTTTCATGAATGTGAGCCTCCAAATTGCTGTTTTAAAGAAAAGCATTTTCTGAACATGTGAGTTAATGTACATGTTCATAAACACGAACATGCACATGTAGATTGCTGCTATGGTAACAACATCAACAGCTACCAGCCATGCTGAAAAATACTAGAAAATCATTGTTTCATTTGTAAAGTGAACTAGAGCCATCTTAAAAGATGATGGATGAATGTTGGCCAAAGGATTTTGAGGTGATCTTGGACACATCTCTAATGTCAGTACAATCTGCTCAGCAATATGATATAATTTATGTTAATAATCACAAAGCAATAATACCCTCTCAACTTTAAAAAGTACATTCAAATATAATTACAATTTTAAACATGAACATACTTGACAGTGGAATTCCAGTTTGCCTGCTTCCTGATGAGTTTTGTAAGCTCTTAAAAAAGAAAATAGTTAACCTAATTAATATCTGGGGATAGGAAAGGGGTGGGTCTAAATTGTCCTGCCTATTACATATGTTGCATCTATTTATATATTTAGCCAAAAGACCGTCTTCATTTATGATTATTAATATAAATTGAACTGTGGATATAAGATGGAGAGAGAGCTAGCTTTATGATATTAGAATTCAATACTTAGCTCCTGAATTACATCCATTATTAAAAATGAAGACTAGACTTGTTCCCTTTCAGAATACGTTTATAAAATGTCACTTACAAATAAGTGTTTAAGGTAAATTGAATGACATGCTGTTGTGTGGGCTTTTGAATGTAAAGGGCTGACTTTTTCTTTCCTCTGTGTTCGGAAAATTCTTTTGTCACCTTTTCACTTCCTCATAGAAAATATGCCTGCTTTGTGGTTTTCGGTCACTCACTGATATTTTTATAAGGGATATTAAATGTAAAAGACCACATCCTTAGAGGGACTGTGACTCAGAGAGCCAAGTAAAAATCCAGGACTGTTTCTGCCCTTGGGTTTTTTTTTTTTTTGATTGCAGGTTAACCATGAAATGTACTTGACCAACTTCAGTGATTACATCTGTGAAACAGGGATTACAATGGTGACTTAGTCAATTTGTTTCCCTAATACTTCTTGAAACTTTCCCTTCAATTTTTTAATTCCTCACGTATTCTTTTTAATTTGCTTATCCTTCCAACACCTTTAATTGTCTTTATTTTCTTGTTCTTTTAAAAGTTCATACTTATATTTGTGCATGTATCTCTTCTGATCCCTTTATTCTCTTTCTGTCTCTCAGTTCATGGATGGTGATCTGTCTTTGCGTTAGACGTTGCTTCTGTGTCTTTTCAAGTCCTGACCCCTCTGACTGGGGAACTGAGATGGGATCAGAGACTAAGTACAGATATCTCTTCCCTCAGTTTGCCATGGTTGTTGGCTTCTGTCTTTCTTTGCCAACACTGAGTGAAGGATGTTGTCTACCCATGTCCCCTTTTCAGTATCTGTGTCAGTCAGATTCCCAGCAGAAAAAGAGAAAAAAAGAAAAAACAGATTTTCGTAAGGAGCTATAATTTTCTATGACACATGTAAAAATACCTTTTAAAAACCTAAGAGAAGTCAATCAATAGTTGAGATAATAACTTACATTAAATATACTGGAGAAGAAAGAGCCACCAATAAAATATGTTATAAAAGATTCTAAATGGAAGCAGTCCTAGAGTCCAGAGTGATTGTGGTCTTTTTAGCGGCTAATTTTGAAAATTTTTTAAAAATACTTTTAGATCTCTTGAAAGCAGATATCGTAATTACTGAAGGACTAAAGAGACATTTATTGTGGTAGTGTGTGGTGACTGTGCTCCAATTTAGTTCAAACTTTTCTCAGTATAATAAGACCAGCTACCTTCTGGTGTCTTCTTGGTTTGTTTGGAATAGTGAAGCTCAAACAGGTGTCCTAGCCTCCCTTTGCCTTGCTGCCAGACCAGCAATGCCCCTTTCTGATCTTTGAGACATTTTAAGTGAGGTCCTGGGGAATGAAGTACCAATTATGAAAGATGACTCAAGTACTGAGCAGTCAGAGAAATATTTTGGAAACAACACAATAAAGGAAACTAGAGAGAAATACAGAGAGGAAATAAAGTCACAGATAAATTATGATCACTACATGCTACCATAACTAAATTGAGGATAGATTTCAATATACTAGCAGTCTATGTTGGATTGCTTTTGAAATACCAACTTTCTTTCTAACCATATTAATTGATAACTTTTGTGGTTATTACCACAAAACTGAATTAAGATTGCAGTGGATCCATGAAGGCCGTAAGCAAGTACTGACATTTGAGTTTGAGAGGCCCAAGCTATTGTCTCATCATTCATTCCTTTCCCATTCTTCCCAGCTTCTGCATACTGTTTGGGACAGGTAATATTGGGAGGTACACAAAAAGATGAACAACGTGGCTTTAAATGTCATGTATACAGAATTTCTTAAAGTTTCACTCATTGACATATTATCATTAACCCTGACACATTTACAAATCAGCAACAACAATGGACTGGAGTCAAGAAAAATGAGTCCTGGTCCTGGGCTTTGCCTCTAGTTAAGTAGTGAACCTTGGACAATTGTTTCATGTCTCAATTTCCATCTATTAACTAAGACATTTTTATCTAGATACTTTTAAAGGCCATTTTGTTCCATGATGTGAATTAACAATTCACTAATACACAATTAGGAAAAGCAAATTCAGTCACACTGCTTCTCCCACTTGTTTCTTTAATGACTTTCTTCCATTTCTTCTGGCTGAATATTTTTGGCCTTATGATATGGCAAGCAAGGCAGGGGGGTGTGGTAATGAGTAGACCACTTTATTCTTTCTTTCTTTTTTTTTTTTTTTGAGACGGAGTTTCGCTCTTGTTACCCAGGCTGGAGTGCAATGGCGCAATCTCGGCTCACCGCAACCTCCGCCTCCTGGGTTCAAGCAACTCTCCTGCCTCACCCTCCCGAGTAGCTGGGACTACAGGCCCGTGCCACCATGCCCCGCTAATTTTTGTATTTTTAGTAGAGACGGGGTTTCACCATGTTGACCAGGATGGTCTCGATCTCTTGACCTCGTGATCCGCCCACCTCGGCCTCCCAAAGTGCTGGGATTACAGGCGTGAGCCACCGCGCCCGGCCCACTTTATTCTTTATAACAACATAATGTACATGAGTCACAGGAGTCTGTAACTGGTGAAGATTTCATCGTTTACCTTAGCCACATTTCTAAATTCAAATAAAGGAAAAATAGCATAGAAAAGTGAAGCAACCAGTTTAAGATCAAAAGCTGGTAAATTAAAGAGTAGAAAAGAGAATACATGTCTTTTGACTATTAATCCTCTCATGTCTTTCTTTATGTCTTACTATGTTGGCTTTCTTCCTCATACTGAAAATATTTGAGAATTTCATCTGTACTACACTAAAGGCCAGGTGTGGAAGGAAGGGACATAAATCACAAGTATGGTATCTTAGTCAACAGAGAAACTTAATGAAATATGCTAAAATTATTAAAAAGTACTTGGCCTATAAGGGCATATTTTTGGATTGTTATAATTATTGAGAGATAGAGTTAATTGACCACAAAGTGACTCAAGCTGTTGCTGTGCATATTTCATTATAGTCAGAAGGTGATGATCCCTTTAGAAAAATAAGATGCTGATGATTACCATTTACACATAGAAATAAAAATTATCACTATCCAAATATGAAAAAGTCATAAAATCCCTAGACTGTACTGAAATATTATAATTTTTTATAACTTCCAATAGCAAAATCTTCATAGTGTCACTCTATAAAATTATGGAGTGTTTTCTTCTTCCATAGGTAGTTTCTACATATATATCAATATTGCATGATTGCAAATATTTAGATATAAAAATCTCTGTAAAGCCAACATTGCAATTATGTTTTTAAAGCCGTATCTCTTTTACTGCTCTTAAATGAATTGCAAATGTTTAATTGCAGCTTGCACAAAATAACTCTGTGTTGAAAGCAGCATATAATCAAAGTTCTAAATTTTTTTCCTCATGTAATGCACAGTGGTACCTCAAATAACAGATCCTCTGAGGATAAAGCTGGACTTGGGATCTGGCCATGCCAGTGTTGAAATGAAAGCAGTGACGGATGAAGACGAGGGTGCAGTAGAATAATTTTAAATACAATTTTTTTTTTTGTAGGAGCGTTGGAGCTTGAGCTGACATAAGATAAGAACCACATTCCCCTCTGTTCCAATTTTAAGATTCTGTTACTTGTAAATGGAGGAGCTGCCTGTGCCTTTGCACTGGAAAATATAGATTCTGTGCTACTGGGCAAAGAATTGGCTTGGGATAGGGAGGAATGACGTCTGCAAGAGCCAAGTGTTGTAAGTTAACTTGATTGAGGGGGAATAAATGATAATAGTAATAGCTCCCTCTTTTGAATATATACCTTGTGTCAATCACTATGATAGAAGGTTATTTTTCTGAGTAAACTTTTGTGGATGCCATTATTATCTCCCATTTTCTTATGAATTTAGAAAAATTCACTGAGGTTAAATAAGTTGTCTAAGCTTATACAACTATGAAATAAGTAACTGTGATATAAGTAAGCTGGAGGTCTACCCTAGGTCTGTGCACTTTAAGACCACTTGCTTTTTCCTTTAGACTGTATACTATAGGGTGTTAGGATCTAGAATATATTAAGCTACCATATTATTTTTACTCTTAGTAATTTTCTGAAACTGAGTGATTGTAATATAATCTTTTATAATGATTTTTCTGAGTCTTCGATATAGTACATTTTCATACATATTTCACTTATCTTCCAACTCTGAAGTTCAGTTATATTCACTATTGGGATGGCTATAACCTTCCCTTAAGACCAAAGACCTTGGTGAGTTAAATACAATCCTTTATGTCTTATATACTTTGGAGAGAAAAATAACCTTTTGTCCTCCTAGGTTTAAAATCTGCTTTTATACTTACAAATGGAAGCCTTTAGAAAGTTTCTGTCTTCAGATCTATGGTACAAAGTGAGAAACCCCTGGTCATTCCTGCCATGTTGTGTGTCTCCACAGGCTTCTGTAATCCCCATAACTTGATATCTTATCACTGCCACTTGTTTCCTTCACCTGATGCTTCTAGGCATTTTCTAACAAGGATAGATGCACTTTATCGCATGCTATTTAAAATCCTTCAGCTATGCCTCATGAGATTCCTAATTAGCAGCTCCCCTATTTATGGTTTAAAGCTAAGAAAAAGTTACCCAGAAAGCCTAACAGAGCTAGCAAGATCATATCTGTAACTGACAGAGGTCAAATAATACTGGAAATCCGGAAATAACCCTGCCAATTAAGGAAAGGACACTTATACATGAAGATCAATGGGGTTTATATAATGAATAAATAGCCAAATTTTAAAGTCTGTTCAGGAAAAAAAAAAAGAAAAGAAAAGCTTATATGAGATCTTGTCACTTAAGAAGAAAGAAAGAATTTGAGATGAAATACTATCAGTAATGTGGAGTTACCAAGAACACAATATTATCATCTTCCCAATCCTTTATTTTATATTATTCGCAGCTGAACCCCAGTGCAGGATATTAGGAGGCAGTGTGGGCTAATGGATAGAGCCCTTAGCTTGAAGTTTGGAAGGCCTGGAGTTGGGTCGAAGCCTCAACATATACTAGCTTTGTGAAATAAATTCCTTATCTTTTTTGAGCCTCAGTGTATTACAACAAAAGAGAGGCAGTAAACTATGCCTTACCTACCTTACAAGAATTTGTGAAAAAAAATGAGATAATATATGGTAAAGCACTTTGTTGATTTTAAGAAAGTAATAGCAGGAGTGACCTAATTTGCCATACTCAGTGCAAAATAAAAATTCAGGGCTTTTGTTCAAAGACAAGTAAGAATTTCTAGTTGCTGACAGAGGCACAAGGTCTTTCTGAGCACAAGGCCCTGTGTGACTGCACAGATTATAAGCCCATGAAGCCAGCTCTGAGTAGTAATAGTTGTAGTACAAAGTGTCTCTTGTTGCTTCTGCTCCTTGTCCTACAGCTGCTACAAAGATTGAGTGTCCTGCTCATCACTCTAGTGAGACTGTCTTGTTTTTCTGATGT
The DNA here is from genome assembly GCA_004027835.1 of Alouatta palliata. NCBI lineage: Eukaryota > Metazoa > Chordata > Mammalia > Primates > Atelidae > Alouatta > Alouatta palliata. The sequence goes on along the minus strand of PVKV010016868.1, from coordinate 24,921 downwards.
CCTACTTGCTTGCAATGCATTTTCCCTTAGAAGTCAGTATGTGGGCGAAGGATATGAACAGACACTTTTCAAAAGAAGACATATGAGGCCAACAAACATATGAAAAAATGCTGATCATCACTGGTCATTAGAGAAATGCAAATCAAAACTACATTGAGTTACCATCTCATGCCAGTTAGAATGGCGATCATTAAAAAATTTGGAGACGACAGATGCTGGAGAGGATGTGGAGAAACAGGAACAATTTTACACTGTTTGTGGGAGTGTAATTTAGTTCAACCATTGTGGAAGACAGTGTGGTGATGCCTCAAGGACCTAGAAATAGAAATTCCATTTGACCCAGCAATCCCATTACTGAGTATATATCCAAAGGATTATAAATCGTTCTATTATAAGGACACATGCACAGGAATGTTCATTGCAGCACAGTTTACAATAGCAAAGACTTAGAACCAAGCCAAATGCCCATCAATAATAGACTGGACAGGGAAAATGTGGTACATATACACCATGGAATACTATGCAGCCATCAAAAACGATGAGTTTGTGTCCTTTGTAGGGACATGGATGAACCTGCAAACCATCATTCTCAGCAAACTGACACAAGAACGGAAAATCAAACACCGCATGTTCTCACTCATAGGCGGGTGTTGAAAAGTGAGAACACATGGACACAGGGAGGGGAGCATCACACACTGGGGTCTGTGTGGGGCAACTAGGGGAGAGACAGCAGGGGATAGGGAGTTGGGGAGGGATAACATGGGGAGAAAGGCAGCAAACCGCATTGCCGTGTGTGTACCTACGCAACCATCTAGCATGTTCTTCACATGTACTCCAAAACCAAAATGCAATAATATATGTAAAAGTAATCAGTGTGTAGGCATGATACAGGCAAATTTGAAGCTAGATTTAGTTAAACTAATACTAAGTGACAATATTATGACATTTTGAGTGCATTAGAGGTTAAGCTTGATCCAGATGACATCTGTCTAATGATACTCAATCATTGCTAATGAGTAAGTCTTTCTGTGAGGAACTGAATTGACTGTTGACACTGACACTTTTAGAACACAGCCTATTCTTTGGTTGGGGACTTCCTGTGCTTCTCTCTAGGAGACCAGCTGCCATGTTAGGAGAGAATGTAGTAGTAGCTTGAAAAGTTCCAGTTCAGCTCTCTCTCTAAAGATATTGGATTCTTCCACAGGGAAATAATTAGATATCCATTTGTGCCCAGAGCTGCCAAGAACACTAATAATATCTCTAGAAAGTAGCAAGTTTTGGTATAGACACAGAAGGAGATAAACAAGAAATGGGAAAAAAATCCAATAAGTTGATCCCCCTTTGGGATGGTACAAAATTGTTTACTGCAACCTGAGTTTCTTTCTAGTCAACTTTTAAATATAATTTTGTAAGCTTCTTCTAGGTCAGGAAGTTTTTTTCTTGCCATTCAGAAAAAAAAAAAAAAAAATTAAAACTTTTCTACTACTACTCCTTGCTTTTCTACTAATTGTGCTTTCTTTTTTAGTGTTTTTCCCTTCAAGCATTTACAGACCGTTTTTGGTCCTTCTCAGGAACTGTAAAGACTAGATGAACTAATCTGATGTTTTTGTCCTCCATCAATCAACCACGATGTAATCATCACCATGGCTTATCATGGGACACTTTCCTGTCTGTCACCTGCTCTATGTGATTAAATTGCTCCAAAGAGGATGAAAAACTTTTGGTTCTTCAGTTATAGAGGTCTATGCATATCTCAGAATATTATTTTGAAACTGCCACAAAATGATATTGGCCTCTTTTTTTTCCTTCAGAGTTTTATGAAGTAGTATACTTACTGGCTACCAGGCAAAATTAACTAGAAGAGATGGGTCAACAGTCTGAAAATCAGAAAGTTCAGACAAGAAAATCATGCATTGGGTTTTATAATTAGGAAACCAGTCTCATTAACCTCTCAGCTGGTCAGTCCAGCCACTCTTGAGGCAAGGTTTCTGTGAGTGTGGGAGCAGTGGAGATGCATCCCTGGGATCTCCCTTAAAGAAGAACTGTTATTTAGCTGTGTAGGATGCAGTTAGCTAACAGCACCCAACTACAGAACTTCAAGATCTGCCATGGCAATTGGAACAAGGTCATCGTCATCCCAGGTGGCTGTCAGTCCATCATTGATCATGGTAGGGATATTAGGGCCTTGCCATTTCTGCCCAATGTGTACTCTTCCAATAAGTAGTCTTTTCTCCAAAGCACCCTATCAAGTTGGCCTAAACTTTATCAGACCTGCATCCTATCCTGAGTCTTGCCCAGCTCAATTCTACTTCCTTCTGTCATCCCTTTCACAGATAGCACATCTGTTAAGTCGTCTAAAGGCTTTTCCTGCTCAATCTGCATCCTCCCTCTTTAGCTTTTCCTTTCATGAGAATTATCCCTAAATAAGTCCTTTAATTCTGAACAGACACAGAAGAGGTTGAAACTGACTCAGCATGGGCACACAGTGACATCCACTCAATTAAGCCTCTTTGCTAAAGCTCCATTGTTTCAGTGGCCACCTCCATGTAGCCTGTAAAATCCATCAACTCAATTGGGACCTGGTTTCTGTCATCACCTTCAATCTCAAACAAGCACCAAGGTGAAGGATGCAGGTTCTGATTTCCTTATCATTTACTGAAGGAGCAGGTAATACCATCAGACATAAGGAATTAATTGTCCTTGGTGTGAACAATGACTATTGGGGAACAGCAACCAAGAGGAAACCAGAAATGACTCTTTCATCCATTTTCTGGACTGTTTGGAAACACAGTAGCTCTATACATCTTTCTAAAACTATTCAGGAAGACAGAGCAATTAATGGAGCTTGCTACAAAGCTGTGGCCGGTTCAGTAACATATTCCCTCCTTTAGTTCCTTTTTTCTTTCCTTTTAAAAATTATTTTATTTTTAGATTTGAGGGTCCATGTGCAGGTTTGTTGCAAGGGTATATTGCACAATGCTGAGGTTTGGGTTTCCAATGATCTCATCACCCAAATAGTGAACATAGTACCTTATAGTTTTTCAACCTTTGCCCTTCTTCTTCCCTCTCCACTTTTGGAATCCCGGGTGTCTATTGTTCCCATCTTTGAGTCCGTGGGTACTCCATGTTTAGTTTCCACTTACAAGTGAGAACATACAGTATTTGGTTTTCTGTTTCTGTGTTAATTTGCTTAGGATAATAAGTGCCTTTTTTTCCTTTATCTCTGCTTTGCTGGAATAACTCTACTTAATGTGTTAGCAGTAAGGTTTTGGCTTAGTCTTTCTAGGGAAGCTGGGCTGAGATAGACATCATTGGATAGTTGCTATTATTATTAGTCCACCTAACCAAGACTTTTTAAGTTACTGCTTTATTCAGATCATTTTGCTATACAACTCAGCATAACTCTCTGTTTGTTACAAAAGAGCAAATGGCTTATAAAATTTTAGAGACATTCTAGCAATTCTAGAAAGAGAAGGATTCAAAGACATCTGTTACCAACTAGCTATATATTTATATAACTGATTCTCAATCTGTTTAGGCATAGGGTGTTATATTATGGTTTAGAATTTGTATTAGAAGATTCTGATTGCAATTTTAAACATAAATTTTCTTTCTTTATTTTCTCTCTTTCTTTCATTTTTTGAGATGGAGTTTTTCTCTTGTTGTTCAGGCTGGAGTGCATTGGTGCCATCTCAGCTCACCATGACTTTTGCCTCCCGGGTTCAAGTGATTCTCCTGCCTCAGCCTCCCGAGTTAGCTGGGATTACAGGCATGCACCAACATGCCTGGCTAATTTTGTATTTTTAGTAGAGACAGGGTTTCTCCATGTTGGTAAGGCTGGTCTTAAACTCCTGACTTCAGGAAATCTGCTTGCCACAACCTCCCAAAGTGCTGGGATTACAGGTGTGAGCCACCGCACCTGGCTTAAGCATACATTTTCTATTTTTATTATATCCACACATATATAATGAGAATGAGCATCTTAAATGTCTTAGAGTTTGAACATTTTTTTTTGTGGACATTTGTAGGCGCTGAAGGTTGCAGAACAATGAAATGATGTGATCAGAGTAAAGCTTTATCAAGATGAGTCTGAAGGTTGGTGGGATTCAAAAGAAAGAGTCAATTGCAAATGTGAAAGGCTATGAACAGATAGGCACTAGTAGTACAGCAGACCTCCTTAGAGATGGGGAGGATCCCATACAACTCTCTAATTTGGAAGTAAGAGGAGGGAAGCTGAAAGAATTCGATGAATGTACCCCAAGGATTCTCTGTAATTGTACAAATATCTACTTTTCATTCCCTAGTGATGAGATGAAGACAACTAGATATTTGAACATTTATTGAAAACCTGACATGTCACCATGCAAATAATTATACATCCATAATCCCATTTAACCCTCTTTAAAAAAATGTGACATATAGGCAAATAAATGACCTTTTCTATTATCATTAATGTGTGTTTAAGATGTATTCTTGTCCATGAACTGAGAAGTAAGTGATTCTAAAATCCTGATGCTCTCAATGGTTTTGAGAAGTCAAAACTTAAATGTGTAACTAAAATTTACAGGAATCTGTTGTACTTAAAGCTGAGCTTTGTGGAATCATTAGCTTTCTACTTGGTGTGAGACTTGCCCTAGCAGCTTTCATCATGAACTCAACTTTTCTAGTGGACACCAGGAAATACTTCTGATTGCTCAAATCTCTATCTGAATTTCCATTTAGCCCTCTTAATAATCTTTAAAGTATGCATTCTTACTCCATTTCATAGATGAGGAAAGCCCTACTCAAAGGGTTGAGTACGAAGTGTTGCACATCTTCTGTGTTACCAAGTCGGAATTTAAACCAGAAATTTATGACTAATTCTTGTGCTCTCTACTCTACACCACACTGCCTGTCACAAATCCTGACATGCATGGTCAAAGACCCAGTGTGTGATAGAGACACTATTGGACCACACAAGGCAGTCTATAATCAAGACATCAGAATTGGCTAAAGATTTTCTTCTACCTTCTCTTTTTTCTTACAAGAATGAATGTTATCCAGAGAATCCTTGAACACTGGTTTTATGTTCCAGGACCAAGGCATCTGAACAATCTTCTTGTAAAATGCAAGAAGGAATCATTACAGCAACAATATACTGTTTCCAGATGTAAAGTTTATCTTTATCAGGTGGTATTTGCTATCTTAAACTTCAGTGATAATTTTTGGACTCAGAGTTGCCCCAGCCATTTCTCCTTCAGCAGCAGGACCATTGCTATGTATGGCATTCATGATATCTTTACTTTAGCAAACTTAGGAAATGTTTTAAACATGAGTAAAATTGTTTATAGGCTTGCCAGTTCAGCTGCAGGGGAGTTAATTTCCCATAGCATCATACTAAATGCATTTTTTTTTTTACTAAAGTAAGCAAACAGTTAATAAGATTAAATGGGATTCTTTATTCTGTCAATAAAATTGTCATGATTTTATAAAACAGAGTGATTCTAACATGTTATTCTCTGATGTGCAGGAGCTTATACTTTTTAAAAAGAGTGGGTACAAAACATTTCTTGGAAGCATCTCCCTCTTGGGGAGGGGGCCAAATTCTCTCAACCTCTGCTGAAACCGATTACCAGCTTTCCTCTAATTCCTGGCCATAACAGTTTACTACATTATTATTTAATAACATTGCAGATTGATTAGGCTGTGAGTAAACTATAAAGATAAATTGCAAAACTGATTAGAGATGATTCCCTAATTTGCATGAATACTTGCTATACAATGACTTTAAAGAGTTTATTGAAAATAAAATTCTCTTTGTAAAGACATCTGTTTTAATATATAAACTTCTGAGAATATTAGCCATCCTTAATGCTCCAACGATGCATGCATATAAACGGGTGCTCATAGCTCTAGGAGTCACTGGGATGAGACCATACTAGGCATGAGCTATGTTTACTCTTGTCTTTGCTGCTGGATTTCATATAGAATATCTTTTTTCTCTGTAAATCATTATCTATTTTCAGGACTCATTTGACTCTGTGAGGGTGGTAGGGGGGAAAGTGTACATGTACAGAGAATGTCTGTCTTTCTGCCTCAAAGGAAGGTAAACTTCATGAAAGAAGGCTTCATGAATAATTTTGCTGATTGTGGTATCCATAGGGCCTAGCAGTACTTGACATATGACAGCTGTTCAATAGAGGTCTGTTTAGTTTGTCTACATGTTCAGTCATTTGTTATTTTATTCACGTAACATGTATTGAATGCCTTTTACAAAATAGCTGCTGGTCTAGGCATTGAAGAAGTTAAATGAAGTGTTAAAATATGTGTGTGTATGTTTGTGTGTTTAAGTTTTCTACAGCTCCAGATCCATGTGTTTCTGAGAAATTAGTAGCATTGATTCTGAAGGTAATAGTGTAGGAATATTTGGTAGTTTAAGTTACTGATGGAGCTGTGATAAATTACTACATGTGTGAGAAAACCTCTTTTCTAATGTCAGAGGGAAGAATCTTTCGATTAGAAAGTTAAATTATCCTAGAATATAATTTTAAAATGTGAATTAGTCCTTCTTTGGAAATAACATTTAAAAATTTTAAGTCTAATAGTAGCAACACAAGTGTATTAGTTTGTTCTTATGTTGCTATAAGGAAATATCTGAGACTGTGTAATTTATAAAGAAAAGAGGTTTGACTGACTCACAGTTTCACATGGCTGGGGAGACTCAGGAAACTTACAATCATGGTGGAAGATACGTCTTCACAGGGAAACAGGAGAGAGAGAGTGCCACAGGGGAAATGCCAATGCTTATGAAACTATTCGATCTCATGGGAAGTCAGTCACTATCACAAGAACAGCGTGGGGGAAACTGCTCCCACGGTTCATTTACCTCCTACCAGGTGCCTCCTACAACACGTGGGGATTATGTGGATTACAATTCAAAATGAGATTTGGGTGGGGAGACAGCAAAACCATATCAGTATGCTAGAAATATATGAATAGTAATATACTTATTTTAGTGTAACAACAACAACAATTTAACCCCCCCTATGGTCCAAAATAATATAACTCACATTTTATACGCTCTTCATTGGAAAATTTGTTCTGACTTTCTAATTTATTCATTTTTATATGTCCAGATTGGTCCTTGAAACAGTGTAGGTGCTTAAAATATATTTGCTGAATGGTTAAGATTCCAAATATATGAAAAGTTATTACAAATCACTAAGAAAAAGAAAATCATCTCAATAGGTAAAATGCACAAGATATGAATATAATATCCAGTTTAAAAGAGAAAAATGTTTATGATATTTTTGTAGACATATAAAGCATGCTAAATTTAAAATATACAAGTTAAGAAGTTTCCCCCCACTGAATTGGTAAAAGATTAAAGAGAATGAAAAAAATCATTGTGAGGATGTAAAGATATAAAGTACAGTTATGAATAGCTTTGGGTTATGCATGTTGGCATAGTGTTTCTGGAGGACTATTAGGAAAAATATTTCATAAGCTTTATTAAGTACACACCATTTGACTCAGCAATTCTACTTCTAGGAATTCATCCTCAAAGAGATTATCTGACAATAGGACTCTACCGTGGTTACAACGATAATTTATAGCAAAGAAATAGTCTGCCTCCAGACTGTCTTTGGACTCAAGACTGCAACATTAAATTTGCCAGCTAGCTGCCCTGCCCTGTAGATTTGTCTTGTGAATCTCTACAATCACATGAGCTAATTCTTTAAAATCTTTCTTTTCTTTTTTCTTTTCTTTTCTCTCTCTCTCTTTCTTTCTTTCTCTTTTTCTTTCTTTCCTCTTTCTTTCCCTCTCTCTCTCTTTCACACACACACACACACACACACACACACACACACACACACACACACACACACCATTTGTTCTGTTTCTCTGAAGAACCTTGACTAATATCATACAGAGTTGTCAGCCAGAATGGATCATTCTGTAGAGGGTAAGCATCCTAGGTGTCTTGGTCTGGTTCCCTAGGAGTAGACCCTGAGAAGAAGACTTGTGTGCCAGTGATTTATTAAAGAAGCGCTTCAGTGTGATCTCTAAATTAAGTGGGAGAAGCAGGACAGGGAAGAGTAAGAGGCCAAGCAAGGATCCAGCTTTACTTAAAGGCCTAGCCTCTGCCTTACATGGTGGGAGAACTCTGGATGGTAACTTACACTTCAAAGTTTATTCTAAGTGGTGACAAGAGAGTCAGGTTTTCCAACAATGGCACTATTAGTTAAGAGCTGTTGGACACATAGAGGGGAACAACACACACTTGGGACTTTCAGATGGTGGGGCCTGGGAGGAGAGAGAGGATCAGGAAAAATAACTAACGGGTACTAGTTTTAAAACCTGGGTAATGAAGTAATGTGCACAAGAAAATCCCATGACACAAGTTTACCTATGTAAAGACCTGCACTTGTACCCTTGAACTTAAAAGTAAAACAAACAAACAAACAAACAAACAAAAAAAACGAAAGAATGTCCCTTGGTGGGGCAGGGGTGCTTGGTTAATATCCAGGCACTTCTAGATGCCTGTCTTTGCAGGCAAAGTGGCTTCCATAGCCCAAGAGAAGTCCTCCTGAGAGAGTCCCAGGTGTGGTGTCAGTGGCATATACACACAGAAGCCAGAGAATGGGTAACAGGAACTGTGAAAAAAATTGGAGGGGACCTGGGCATTCACAATATCTATTAATCAGGGCTCTTGGGATTATCACAGAAATGGGATCGTGGGGGCTAGGGATAAGATGAACTTATTTCTGTTATTAAGAGATCTAGAGAAATTTGAGTTAATAAGAGGATCACAGTCATATTCTGATACTGCTGGAAAAATGTTTGCTAGACTACACTGCTAGAACTCAACTCATTCATTAAACACAGATGGTTTTCTGTTCTGTTTTGGAAAGTAAGGCTCACCTGTAAAATTTGACATGTTTACAATAGTACTTTAATGACTTGGTAGTAGGCACTCTCTTATTTTTTCCTCATCATATCCACCTAGAGTTGAGAATTCTTTGCTATTGGCAGAGTCTGTAAAATACAGAACTAGTTTTTTTTTTTTTTCTTCTCTACCTCATACTAATGGTGTTTAATGAAATTTACCTTTGCTTAGCAGACATCAAAATAACTGAGCATGTTGCTTTGCTTAATGAAAATATCAGGTAGAGAGTTGCTTGGTGTAGGGAGCTAAGCCCCTGTTATGTAAGATATGTGTTTTCTGAGAACAGAAATGCAAACTTTGAAGTGTAGTCCTATAAACACAGTGTACGAACGTTCTTTGGAGAAGAAGCCAGGTGACAATTAGTGGTAAACAAACTGTGTTTCACTGGAAAAGGAACATAGAGTTTAATATTTACGAGGTAAAAGTAAGTCTTCCTTGCTAAACTAAAACTACTGTCAACTATAGAATTCCTTTTAAGTTTTCCTCAGTGGCATTAATGTTCAATGCACCTGCCTGTTGTTTCTCTGAAGAACTTTCACTAATATGGTAGAATGGTCTATTTATTAGGTACTTTGTGCTTAGATATTATATGAGGGAGAAAAGAAGTAGAAAGAACAGTTTGCTTCTAAGAAATCCATAACACAGGTGAGGACAAACATCTATTGGTTGGACCTATAAAAATAATAGCCAGCAGGGCATGGTGGCTCACACCTGTAATCTCAGCACTTTTGGAGGCCAAGGCAGGTGGATCACAAGGTCAGGAGACCATCTTGACCAACATGGTCAAACTCCATCTCTACTAAAATACATACACACACACACACACACACACACACACACACACACACACACTAGCTGGCCATGGTGGTGCATGCACACCTGTAGTCCCAGCTACTCTAGAAGCTGAGGCCGGGGAATCACTGGAACCCGGGAGGCAGAGGATGCGGTGAGCCGAGATTGTGCCACTGTACCAGCCTGGTGACAGAACAAGACTCTGTCTCAAAATAATAATAATAGCTGTAAGTTATTTTGTTGGCTGTTGTCTCTTCCAGGTGTTGTACTAGACGTTTTGCTCCCATAACCTAATCTAATCTTCACCACAGCATTACAAGTTATAAATTATTATTCTCATTTTTAAATGAGGAAAGTGAGGCTTAGACAAAATAAATTGCATAGGATAAAGTAATTTGTTAGTACTTGATTAAGGATTTGAATCTGAACCAAAGCCATCTTTTTACTCAACTAACTACTTAAGAATAGAGTCAGAAAGCTTGGCATCCAAATTAAAATCTGAGACTCAAACACACAATGACCATTAGAGTTTACTTTTTAAAAAGCTGTATTTGAAGCAAAAGGTCAGTGAAGAAACCATGTGCTGATCAGGGCCTCCATTATAATATTGAAAAGTGATAGGAAGGAGCAGAAGCCCTCAAGTTTTGCTTTGCTTTTGTCTTTACTGACAGATGGAGGGATCTTCAAATCATAGGAGGGTGAAACAAACATAGTTACTGAGAAATCTAAGTCTACACAAGTAAAGATACTTTGACACAGCACCTAACAGGTTTAAATGAGCTCAGATCTCTTGCTAAATGAAATATGCCCTTGAAGACTTGGGCAACGTAACAGAGATCAATACTCATAGTCCCTCCTAGCCCTTGTATAACAGTGTATATTTTAATTTGTAAGTACATATGTATTTGTATGGTCATGCCAAGATTTATTTTTCTATCTACACTCTAAGCTCTAAGTCTGTTGTTTCTCCACCCCCTGCCCCAGTTCCTCTGGTAGATAGTACCTCTGGAAGTTAGTTGGGACTCAGCATCTTTTCAAACAACAAGGGAGTTTGCTGAATCCTTGCATGTGGCCTCTGAGAAATCAGTGAGAACTGAGGATGGTAATATCTGTCTGATTTTGAAAAAGATGTTGATGACAAGCAGAGAGCACTTTTAACAAGAAGTCACAGACTGGTGGCTTATCGGACAGGCACATAAAGCTGGTAAGAATCTATTGTCTAGTACAGAAGAGGCTACTGAATCTGAGTACTTTTAGGGACATGTATCTTCTAGTTTATAAGTTTCCATCTCCCACTGTTGTGTTCCCCAACTTTATCCCATGAGTAATTCTTGGTTGCATCTGTGATTTAGAGTCCAATAGATTGTTGACGTTGATCCTGTGCAAGGTCCTAGAATACATAATGGCAAGACTAGATAGTCTGTAAAAATTTGGAAATAAGAGAGAGTAATCTATAAGACACAGGGCATATAGTTTTCAATGAACTCCTTTCTGCGATAGTACTTAGCAAGATAATACAGTAAACTGGGACAGTGGAAAACTAAATAATTCTATTAGTGATACAACCTAGACAACATGATTATTAATGATACAAGGCACTGGTACATCATGCTCACATCTAATTTTCCAATATGTTTCTAAGTAAGATACTTGTATACAGTATTTCTTAATTCATTAATTCTTTTTGGTATTTTCAGACTTTCTATTTTGGTAGTTGATACAGTACTCAGAATCAGGATAATATTCAGGATCTAATAACATATTAAGTGATTGGGGAGATAAGTTTCTTAAAACAGAATAGAGACAGACGTTAACCTCCCACAACAACATGTCATAAAAAACTCAAGCACTCTCCTACATGAAATATGAACATATTTAAAATTTTCTCTTGAATTATCACCATCATTTCCACTCCTACTCAGTTTTTCCCATTCAGTCTGTTTAAGGATAGCACATCTTAGGTTCTAAAGAGAAAGGTCATATATTTTCTATCTTGTCACACTCTTTTTAAAAACAGTATACAGGGGAAATAATCTTAATAGTGTGCATGGTTCTACTTCTACCTCAGGATGAATTGGATGGTTCTATTAGTGTTGGTCAGAGACCTTGGTTTGATAAGACATTGATCTGTGTGATCTTGAAGAAATCATGCCTCTGAGCCTCTTCCTCTGAAATAACGTTAATATTGCCTACCCTAGAGGGTTGCTGTGAGTCTCATGTGAGAGTGTATATAATATCTACCCTATACTGAATGCTTTATGGGCCAGCACTGTGCTAAGCTTATCAGATGCATTGTTTTATGTGTACTCCACAGTAAATCTGGTATCAGCTGGGTACTTTGTTGCTGCTCTAGTTCCAGGAAAAATCAAATCTGAAAATTGAAAATCCTCCTCAGATTTCTGCTAATTCTCAAGGACATTATTTTTAAGGGCTAACTCAGCCTACTGGATCCTCCGTTGGTTGCCAACTATGTTTTAAAGAATGACAATCTCTTCTCTAGTTTCTTTGTCACAAATCACTCACACCAGTCATTCTGAGTTTAAAATATGATGCTGATGATTTTGTAGTGTCATAGGGAAAAATTATAAATATATGGTACAAAATTTCACCTTCTTGCTGGCTACTGACTCTTAACAACCCCCACACTTTTTTTAACCTTTTTTTCTTGTTAGATTCTCCTAGAATTTCAAATTGTTATCTTCTATTATGCAAAAAAATTATCCTATTTAAAAGTTTATGTACCTGATATTCAGGCTCTTGAGATCCGACTTTCCATGTCATCATTTGCAAATATAGTTTTTTAAAAAAGTAATGCTGCATTTATCAATGTAATACATTTATAAAGGTAAAAATCAAATGAGACAAATAGGGGAATTAAAAAAATATATATGCTCTTCTGTCCCATTTTTCCTTGTTCTCCAGTCCTACTCTCCTAATTTATCAACTTCAGCTTTTTTCTGGTTTCTTCTGTAATTGTCCAGCATCTTTAAAAATACTTATGCCTGGGCCAGGTGCGGTGGCTCACACCTGTAATCCCAGCACTTTGGGAGGTCGAGGTGGGCAGATCATGAGGTCAGGAATTCGAGATCAGCCTGACCAACACAGTGAAACCCCGTCTCTACTAAAAATACAAAAATTAGCTGGGTGTGATGGCAGGCGCATGTAATCCCAGCTACTTGGGAGGCTGAGGCAGAAGAATCGCTTGAATCTGGGAGGCGGAGGTTGTAATGAGCCAAGATTAGGCCACTGCACTCCATCCTGGGCGACAGAGCTAGACTCCATCTCAAAAAAAAAAAAAAAAGATTATGCCTGTGTCTCTATTTTTTAAATTTATCAGTCTTAGTATTTTTTAGCGTTCCCATGTTGGTAGTTCAGAACATTGCCATTTCAACACACTCCCTCCACACACACACACATTATCTCATACTGTTCTCTCAATATTAGTTTAATACAATTTTTAATTAACTCAATACCCAGTTTCCACATTAGTGAATAGTGGAATATTATTTATTGCTGAGCCTAGTAGTATACCATTATTTTCTTTTCCAAATTTACTCCATTACTGTACTATTTTTATCATTCTGTTTCTATTACTCTATTTTCTATTTTTCCAAAGGCTCCAATAAATCTGATATTTTTTCAAATGTGAAAACATAAATAACACACTACAGATTTTTTTCTCATCTGAAACAAGGCCTCCTACTCCTCCATCATTCTTCAATCTCAGCTGGTTTCACTCTAGGCCTCATGAACAAAAGTCATCCTGGAATTTCCTTTAATCTTCTTCATTGCTCAGTCCTATTTCTAGAATACCATGTTGTTGTCCTCCTCTTCCCCTTCTTCCTCCTCCTCTCCTTTCTCCTCCACCGCTTCTGCTACTACTTCTCTTCTTCTCCTCCTTCTTCTCCTCCTCCTTCCCCTCCTCCTCATCCTCCTCTTCCTCCTTCTCCTTCTTTCTTCTTTCCTTCTTCTTCCTTCTTCCTTCGCCTTCTCCTCCTCCTTCTTCCTCTTGCCGCCACTGCCACCACTGCCTCCTCTTCTTCCTCTTCCCTCTCCTTCTTCGCCTCCTCTTCTTCTTCTCCCTCTTCTTCTCCTCTTCCTCCTCTTTCTACTTCTCTTCCTCTTCTTCTTTCTTCTTCCTTTTTCTTTATTCTTCTTCTTCCTCCTCTTCCTCCTCCTCCTCTTCTTCTTTCTTCTTCTTCCTCCTCCTTCCTCCTTCCTCCTGCCACAGCCACCTCCTCCTTCTCCTCCCCTTCCTCCTCCTCCTCCCCTTCTTCTTCTTCTTCCTCCTTTTTCTTCCTCCTCCTCCGCCTTCTTCCTTTTTCCTCTTCCTCCTCTTCTTCTATCTCCTCCTCCTCTTTCTTCTTCTTTTGTAGCTAACATTTTTAAAATTTTATTTTTATTTTAATAGTTTTGGGGTACAGCTGTTTGTTTTTGTTACATGGATAAATTCCTTAGTGGTGATTTCTGAGATTTTGGTGGACTCATCACCTGAGCAGTGTACTCTGTAGCTAATAAGTAGTCTTTTATTCCTCACTGCTTTCCCATTCTTCCCCTTAGCAACATCTGCAAAGAAGGATGCCATGTATTCTCCTTTCTTAGTTTATTCCCTTATTTCGCTGAAGGTGATTTTTCAGCATCTGTCTGGAAAACAGTGCATGGAAAATAAATTTTTTGAATTCTTACATGCTTCAGAGTGCCTTTATTTTATTCTTACATTTGATTGATAATTTGTTTAGAATACTATGTATCTTTCATTTGGCTGGAATAGTGATCACTGAATATATCTCAGACATCCTCTCTATACTTTTATGGTTCCCTGTTTCATGAGTTCTGTCTTTCCAAGGTATGATGCAGAATATACTTTTCACGAGCCTCCTTTGCAACTATTGTGCAGTTATGTGACTTCACCCAATAAGACAAACTATATACAAGATTTCCACTAAGAGACACGTAACTTGAGCTTTGAAAGGGGCAAAACTTTTGCTGGTGAAAGTTCAGTGGCAGCAGTTTCACTGGTGCTGGTAATAGGAGTAGTTTTGGTGAATTCTAATGCAAGGTTGATGGAGGAATAAAGTTTTCTTACCAGAGTGGTTCTTCAGTGTGGCTCTGGGCCTTGGTACTGGAAGCCTAAGCTTGAGCTTGTTTCTCTAGCCCTACCAGTGATTCAGTGAGCTACCTACTGTCCTTCAAATATTAATTTCTTGTGATTTACTGTGTGCATTTCTTTGTTTGCAACTAAGGCTGATACAGCTAGTATAGAGTTCTAGACTGAGAATAATTTTGCATCAAAAGTTGAGACATTTTCCTCCACTAGCTTTGAATATCTAGTGCTGCTATTGTCATGTGATGCCCATTATTTTCTTTTTCTAAATTCTTATTTTAAGTTCTGGGATACATGCGCAGAACATGCAGGTTTGTTACATAGGTATACATGTGCCATGGCGGCTTGCTGCATCTATCAACCTGTGATCTAGGTTTTAAGCCCTGCATGCATTAGGTGTTTGTCCTAATGCTCTCCCTCCCCTTGCCTCCCACCCCGAAACAGGACTTGGTGTGTGATGTTCCCGTCCCTGTGTCCATGTGTTCTCCCACTTAGGAGTGAGAACATGGGGTGTTTGGTTTTCTGTTCCTGTGCTACTTTGCTGAGAATGATGGCTTCTAGCTTCATCCATGTCCCTGCAAAGGACATGAACTCATTCTTTTTTATAAAAGCCCATTATTTTCTAAGGATCTGTTTATGTGTGTCTCTCTGTGTGTATGTGTGTCTTGTAAGCTTTCCAACTCTTCTCTTAACTTGGTAACATTTCTAATGATGTTTCCAATTGTAATTTTCTTTCGTTTATTGTGGTAGGCATTCTGGAGCACTTTCCTTATGGAAAATTATTTCCTTCACTTCAGGGAAACCAAATCTATTTTAAAATAGTATCAATATTCAGGATTTCTGGAACTCCTATTAGATGTTGGAAAGCTGAGTGCAATTCTCTAATTTTGTTATTGCATCTTTGTTATTTTCTATCTTGTTTTACATTTTAGTTCACTTTCCTGGATTTCTCAACTTGAACTGCCATCCCTGCTTTTGATTTTTTAAAATTCTATCTAAAATATCTTTCATTTTCAGAAGATCTATTTTTATTCTAGGACAGTTTCCAGTTTTTAAAATAACAATTTTTCAGGGCTTTAGGTTTATGGCAAAATTGAGCAGAAGGTAAAGAAATTTCCCATATGCCCCTCGGCTCCTACTCATACACAGCCACCAGCAACATTCTCCAACAAAGTGGTACATTTGTTGCAATTAATGAACCTACATTGACACAGCATTATCATCCAAAGTTCATAGTTTACATTAGGGTTTACTCTTGGTATTGTACATACTGTGGGTTTGGACAAATGTATAATGGTATCAATTTGTTATTATAGCATTATACAGAGTATTTTCATTCCCTAAATATCCTCTGTGCTTTACCTGTTCATCCTTTCCTATGCCCTAGACCCTGGCAACAACTGAAGTTTTACTGTCTCCCTAGTTTTAGTTTTGTTGGTTGGCTTCAAAAGACGATCTTCCAGGGATTTTGTTGGATAAATTACCTAGCTTAGTTTTGGTATCCTCTGCAATTAATGCAGGGTTTAACTTTTTGTATTCTGATATGTCAGTTACCACTCTTCCATCTATTTTTTTCAGCTCTCAAATATTTGCTGAAATAATTCCATTT
Organism: Alouatta palliata; assembly: GCA_004027835.1. Lineage (NCBI taxonomy): Eukaryota > Metazoa > Chordata > Mammalia > Primates > Atelidae > Alouatta > Alouatta palliata. Next base: position 8,487 of record PVKV010016868.1, on the reverse strand, counting down.
ACCATTATCTCTTCTCTCATTCTCCATGTTATGGCTTTATAGCATTTTAATTTGTCAATTTTCATTCTGATATAATTTTGGAAAGGTTAAAAATATAAACATATGGTAATCCTATATGTAATTTAAAAGTCTTCTTATTTAATTTTTTAAACAATGACAAACATTTATCGAGGAACTGTCTTAGCTATTAAAATAATGAAATGATCCACCTATCACACCTATGAAGAAGGCATGATTGTCTCTTTAACACTTGAGAGAATGAGATTCAGAAAGCTTAAATAGCTTGTCCAGAGTTATATACACTTACCAGGTGGCAGAGCAAAAGTTTAATTTCAGACCTGTCTGATATTGAAGGCCATGCTAAGAAGAATATAGCTTAGTACATTGAACATCTGACACACTGCAAGTTCTCAATGATGGCAGCTTTGAGGCTGTGAACTCATAAGTTCAATGTTTTAGATAGATTTTGTTTCTAGGATGAGTAGGGTAATAAGATTGTCCTTATACACAACACATAATTTAGATCTAAGAAGGCCAAGAATATAGGCTAAGAATGCTACCTTTATATAGGTATGTGTATATATATATGTATGTACATATATATATATATGTACTTATATATGTATAAGTATACCTTTATATAGGTGTATATATGTGTGTGTGTGTGCATACTTATATATATACCTCCAGAACTGTAAGATAAGTTTTTATGTTGTTTAGACAGTAATTTTGTGACAATTTGTCATAGTAGCAATAAGGTATGAATATACTTACTAATAAAATAAAGCTTTCCCTCTCTTGCTCTCTCTTGCTCTCTCTCTCTCTCTCTCTCTCTCTCTCTCTCTCTCTCTGTGTGTGTGTGTGTGTGTGTATGTATGTATGTGTGTAACTTACCAGATGAAAACGGTGGTAAATGCTTACTTGGGAGCATATGGGAAAAGGAATATGAATGATTAAATAGTAACCACAGAGGTGAAAGCCATCTGGGAAAGGAAGGAGTAATTGAAACTGCAAAGGCACTGCTTTATTCTCAGGGTGGGAAGGAATCTATTTTCATCTTGTACTCAGATAGGACAGTGAATCTTCTTGTACCAAGAAGTTTTAAATGCCCCTAATTTTGCTACCATAAGCAGAGTACATAGGCCCTGTCACAGGGCCACCAAGCTAGAGAGAACTGAAGCACTTAAAACATAAGCAAAAGTCAATTCTAGTGGAATGAGAGAGTTAGGAGCTGGTGTTGTTCTTTGTATATGGGAAAGAACAAATTTTCATAGTATCATCTGATGAATACTGTTTCTAAAGTGACTCATCTATCACAGGAGTTGGGGCTAGAAGTTAGGTGGGAGGAGATCATAGGTAGCACCAGTAGGAAAGTGAGACAGTAGGGGGAAAAGCAGCTATAGTTTGACTGTCCCTGCCAAAACTCACATTGAAATTTAGGCTGGGTGCAGTGGCTCACACCTGTAATCCCAGCACTTTGGGAGGCTGAGGCAGGAGGATCATTTGAGGCCAGGAGTTCAAGATCAGCCTGGGCAAAATAGTGAGACTCCCATCTCTACAAAACATTGTAGAAGAAATTAGATGTGGTGGCTCACACCTCTTGCCTCAGCTACTCAGGAAATTGAGGCAGGCGGATCCCTTGAGCCCAGAAGCTTAAGACTGCAGTGAGCTCTGATTGTGCCACTGTATTCCAGCCTGGGTAAGAGAGAAAAGCCCTGTCTCTAAAAAAATTAAAAATAAAAAAGAAATTTAATTGTCATTTATAACAGTATTAAAAGGTGGGGTCTTAAAGAGGTGATGTTGGGTCACCGGGGCTCTGCCCTCATAAATGGATTAATGCTGTTATCATAGGAGTAGGTTAGTTATCTTGATAAAAGGACCACTTCACTCTTCCCCCATTTGTTCTCTGTCTCTGGTGCTGACTTCTGCCTCTTGCCTTCCACATAGATTGAGCCTTGCCAGATGTCAGCATCATGCTCTTGAACTTCCTAGCCTCTAGAACTGTGAGAAATAAATTTCTTTTTTAAAGTAAATTACCCAGTCTATGGTATTCTGTTATAGCAGTAGAAAATGGATTTAGTCAGAAGCCAATATTCGAATGAGAAGATTACCACCATGAGAAAGTGGAGCTTAGGTGTGCTGGAGATTTCTGAGAGTCAGTGCAGGACAAATCTCAGAATTGTCTCCCTGATGAGTGACAAAGCTGTGATACTTATTTATGAGCTCCCCTTTACAGTGTTTAGGGTTGCTCTAGGAACTTCACTTTTCTGCCATCTGTGGACTTCCCTATGCACGGGCTGAACCTTCACTGGCAAATATATAAAGCCTTCTGTAAAGATCTACAGATGTTTGAAGTAAGAAGCCCTCAACAGATAAGAAGTCTATTGACACTATTTCAAAAGATAGAGAAAGAGGAAATCCTCCCTAAACCATTCTCTGAAGCTAGTATCACCATATTACCAAAACTAGGAAAGGACATAACAACAGAAAAAGAAACTACAGACCAATATCCCTGATAAACATAGATGCAAAAATCCTCAACAAAATACTAGCTAACTGAATCCCACAGCATACCAAAAAGATAATCCACCATGATCCAGTGTCTTTCACACCAGGGATGCAGGGATGGTTTAACATACACAAGTCAATAAATGTGATATACCACATAAATAGAATTTTTAAAATCACATCATCATCTCAATAGATGCAGAAAAAATATTTGACAAAAATCCAGCATTCCTTTATAACAACTCTCAGCAAAATTGGCATCAAAATAATTTATCTTAATATAATAAAAGCCATCTATGACAAACCCACAGCCAGCATAATACTGAACAAGGAAAGGTTGAAAGCATTCCTTTTGAGAAATAGAACTAGACAGTGATGCTCACTTTTGCTGTTTATATTCAAAATAGTACTGGAAGTCCTAGCCAGAGCAATCAGACGAAAGAAATAAAGGACATCCAAATTAGAAAAGAAGAAGTCAAACTGTTGCTGTTCATGAATGACATAATCATATACCTAGAAAACCCTAAAGATTCACCCAAAAGCTCCTAGAACTGATTAATGAATTCAGCAGTGTTTCAGGATGCAAAATTAATGTACACAAATCAGTAACTCTGCTATACACCAACAGTGACCAAGCTGAGAATCAAGTCAATAACTCAACCTTTTTTACAATATCTGAAAAACAATGAAAGACTTAGAAACGTAGTTAACCAAGGAGGTGAAAGACCTCTACAAAGAAAACTGCAAAACACTCATGAAAAATTTTACAGATGACAGAAACAAATGGAAACACATTCCGTGCTCTTGGGTGGATAGAATCAATATTGTGAAAATGATTATAATGCAAAAATCAACTTACAAATTCAATTCCCATCAAGATACTATGATCATTCTTGACAGAACTAGACAAAAAATCCTAAAATTTATATGGAACCAAAAAGGGCCCAAAGCAAGACTAAGCAAAAAGAACAAATCTGGAGGCATTATCCAACTTCAAACTATACTAGTCACCAAAACAGCATGGTATTGATATAAAAATAGGCACATAGACCAATGGAACAGAATAGAGAACCCACAAATGAACCCAAATACTTACAGCCAAATTATCTTCGACAAACCAAACGAAAATGTAAAGTGAGGAAAAGACACCCTATTCAACAACTGGTGCTGGGATAATTGGCAAGCCACATGTGAAAGAATAAACCTGGATCCTCATCTCACGTTATGCAAAAATCAACTCAAGCTGGATTAAGAACTTAAATCTAAGACTTGAAATCATAATAATTCTGAGAGATCACATTGATAAAACACTTCTAGACATTGCCTTAGGCAAAGACTTCATGACCAAGAACCCAAAAGCAAATGAAATAAAGCCAAAGATAAATACATGGGGCTTAATTAAACTAGAAAGCTTCTGCACGGCAAAAGAAATAATTAGCAGAGTTAACAGGCAACCCATAGAGTGGGAGAAGCTATTGACAATCTATACATCTGAAAAAGGGCTAATATCCAGAATCTATGAGGAACTCAAATTGGCAAGAAATAAAAACAAGCAATCTGATCAAAAAGCGAGCTAAGGACATGACAATTTGCAAAAGATGTACAAACAGCTGACAAACATGAAAAAATACTCAACGTCCCTAGTTATCAGATAAATGTAAATAGAAATCACAATGTGATACCATCTGACTCCTGCAAGAATGGGCATAATCAAAAAAATTAAAAAACAACAGATGTTGATGTGCATCTGGTGAAAAGGGAACACTTTTACACTGTTGGTGGGAATGTAAACTAGCACAACTACTATAGAAAACAATGTGGAGATTCCCTAAGGACTAAAAGTGAATCTACCATTTGACTCAGCAGTTCCACTACTGGATATTTACCCAGAGGAAAAGAAGTCATTATACAAAAAAGATACTTGCATATGCATGTTTATAGCAACACAATTTGCAATTGCAAAAATATGGACCCAGCCCAAATGCCCATCAGTCAATGAGAGGATAAAGAAACTGTGGTATGTATACACACACACACACACACACACACACACACACACACATATATATGTGTGTGTATATATATATATATATATATATATGTACATGTATATATATAAAGCTGAATGCTACTCAGCCATAAAAAAAAAGAATGAAATAATGGCATTTGAAGCAACCTGGATGAAACTGGAGACCATTAGTTTAAATAAAGTAACTCAAGAATGAAAAACCAAACAACGTATGTTTATGTGTTTATGTTCTCACTCATAAGTGGAAGCTAAGCTATGAGGACACAAAGGCGTAAGAATGATATAACAGACTTTGGTGACTTGGGGGGAAAGTTGGAAGGGGATTAAGGGATAAAAGACTACACACTAGGTTCAGACTACAAATTTCCCAGATGATTGGTATACCAAAATCTCAGAAATCACCAATAAAGAACTTATTTACGTAACAAAATGCCACTTGTTATCCAAAAACCTATTGCAAATAAATAAATAAAACTATACTTAAGTAATATCTTGGGTAACAGAGCATATGACAGATAAACTGTAAGCCCAATGCCTGTTTAACTGAATTTTTCAACAAGCTGAAAAACAAAACAAAACAAAACAGGCATGGAAATGATCAAGTCAAGGATTTATATTCTGCTATGATAGCAAAATATAACATGGTTTAGAGAATATGAAATGTATGGCTTAAGAGTCCATGATTACATAGGATTGCATCAGCAAGATCTCGAAAAAGGAAAATTAGACTGGCTAGAATTGAAACGATTTTTATTGACCACACTGATTAATAGTTACTAATTTCCTGGAGAAGAGGGACTTGGAGTTGACATTAAAAAATTTATGTTCACTTTGCATGGCACATCTATATTTATATAGGAATTTGCATGGCTACATATATGAAGACTCAAATGTGAGTATTGCAGCCAATATTTCAGGTACTCAAAGGAGTCAAACAAGATAAATCACACTAATTGTACACCCAACAAGGTTTATTGTTTTATGGATGTGTTCCACAATACATTGTACTTTCTTTTTCTAAAAACAAAACAAAAAGTCCCAGTAGGCACACTTCCCAACGTATGTAAATTGCAGAAGCACAACATGTAGTTGAGAATGCAGGTCAAGGAATTGGTTGTATCCTTTTTCCTTACCTGAAGGTAGAACAGTTGGGAATATCATCTACATGCACTAAGATCTACCATTTAAAGTAATAGCAATCTCAGATTATACAAGTTCACAGCAGGCTTAACTAACCGTAGCAGATGTAATGTCTCAGAAATAAACAATGTAAAAATAAATCAAAAAGCAAACATTGGGACATATTTCTGTTCTTAACTTACATTTGAAGACTGTCATCAATTATAAACTGAGATCTAGCAAAATGTGGATTAAAAACTGTTTCTTTTTATATGTTATATTCTTTGATCTTTTACAAAGGGGCATTAAAAAGAAAAACTAAAACTAGCATTGGAACAAGATGAGGGTTCAAATGCTTTTGTTCTAACATTTATTAGCTTTGATTTTGACCAAGTTCTTTGAGTCTCAATTCTTTCATCTGTCAAGTATGGATGATGCCTTCCCCAAGTAATTTTAGTGAGGAGAAACTGGACCAATATATAGTCTTTTCATTGTAGACTTTAAATTGAATATTCACCCCCCATTTCTGCCTATTCACTCTTGCGCTTTCTCAAGTAGAAGGGTATTTACATTATTGTAATTAACTTCAAGATTATTTACTGAAACTTTTTTGAGTTCTAGTTATTGTGCTAGCTACTGATGACACAAAAAGAAAATAGAACACAGATTCTGTCTTTGAGTAGCTCAAAATCTGGTATAGATATAGACTAAATCAATTCAGTACCTTGTGTTATATGCTATAAGAAATAAAAGGGAAAAGAGAAAACTAAAGAAAAAGGAAAGTTATATTTAAACTGTACTTTCAGAATAAATCTGGCTCATCATTCTGTAATCCAGAGCATTTTAGATTGCTGGTCTTTCTGGTGGTGGGACTGGCCGAGCCAGATCATCTGGCTTCCTGTTTCAGTCCCCTTTTTATCAGTTGAATGGGTGACTCTGTCTCCCAGGTGTTCTTGTCACCAGTTGAAAAGGCACCCAGATTTGTGTGAATTTTTGTGTGGAGACCTGCTATACCGGCTGAAACGGCCGTGCTCGGGGCTTGTGACGCTTTTCCACCTGGGAATCTCTTGGTCTGTGGGCAGTAAAAATTTGTTTGGAAATGCAAAAATCACTGACCCTCTGCATTTTCATTGGGAACTGCAATCCAGAGGTGTTCCTATTTGGTCATATTGGATCCCCCAGAATCTTCTTTTAGACTTTAGTATAATGATTGCAGATTACATGTTTAATTATGATGAAGAAGAAGCATGGCTTGTTCTTATGACTTTGTGGAATTTGCACACCCTCAAATTGCTGCGACAAAAAGTACAACAGTGTAGCACTAAAGGAACCTACTAGAATGTACACAGTCTGTACAATAAACACAACCGACAATTGTACAGTCAATTTCTGGTGGCTGGACTGAACTGAAGATTGGTCCTCACAATTCAGACTGAGTGTTCAGACAAAACTTTAAGGATACATCTTGGACCATATTATATTTCGTTCTTCTAATGGTGATTCTGGCTTGTCTTCTAATCTGGGCCACTCTAAACATTTACCATTCTGACATTGTGGATTTCATTTTATATTTGTGGACCATCCTAGTTTATTCTCCCATAAGTCTTAGGAGCATAATGGTGATTATTCTGAGGTTTCCATTCTTGCAAAAAGCACAGTGCTGTATTTATCAAAAAACAGTTGGCATAAGAATTAAACATATGAACATCACAAAACAATTTATAACAACTTCTTAAATATATGCTTTGGGCTAGTTACAAAGACTATTCTAATAGCACTTCCAATGAGAGTGATATATTTACGTGTACTGGATCTGGAATGCTGTTTTGGTTAGGGGGGAATTTTTTTTTTTCTGTCAAATCACATGTATTGTTGACGTGACTAGACTATCTGATGAAAAAAATGTCAGAATAACCAACATGAAAAATTTTCAGGGTAATTTGGTGCCTAGCTGAAAAATGTATTGTGTTTCAGACTCTTGATTTCAAATGGTTCCACAGAACTAGTCTCTTGCTTACCTTATCCATGTTTGTGTATAGTTGTCCTACAGGGAGCTTTTATTTAGAAAATGTCTGCATAATGTTAGATTCTACTCTTGTCTACATTTTTCACTATATAATTGGACTTCATTATGCTTTTGAAATGCTTATCTGCCTGTCACATAAGTTAAACTATTTAATTTGTTTTGAATGTTTTGGATTGCTACATAATACACTATTCTAAAATTAGGCATGATGGTTTATTTTTTGTTTTGTTTTTACTTTTACTTTTTTGTAATTGCATGATGGAACACAAATGATATTCTCTTAATTTATAAGAAGATAATAGGACTTAAATTTTGAAAATGGTTGTGTTAAGCCATGAAGTTTAATCTTTATAATATAGATACTGTGCTTTCAGACAAATAGCCCATTTTTGATGACTTCTTGTTTTGTTGAAATTGCTTTAACTAATAATCACTGTGGTTGCCAAATATTTACTTCAGGAGCAAAGATTTTCAAACAAGCAAACATGATGCAAAATACCAATCTGGCTTCTAGTTTCTTTACTGATTTTTTTTTTCCATCACTTAGATTAGCTCAGTTTTCTCATCAAAGCAAATGTTATCTTGTCTGTATATTTTTCATTACAAGGGTCTGTTGGGGGGAAAAAGGGGAGGGACAGCAGGGGGTGGGGAGTTGGGGAGGGATAGCATGGGGAGAAATACCAGATATAGGTGATGGGGAGGAAGGCAGCAAATCACACTGCCATGTGTGTTCCTATGTAACAATCTTGCATGTTCTTCACATGTACCCCCAAACCTAAAATGCAATAAAAAGTATATTAAAAAA
>PVKV010016867.1:39277-49539 GCA_004027835.1 Alouatta palliata | reverse complement strand
AAGCAATTCTCCTGCCTCAGCCTCCCGAATAGCTGGGACTACAGGCACGTGCCACCATGCCCAGCTAATTTTTGTATTTTTAGTAGAGACGGGGTTTCACCATGTTGACCAGGATGGTCTCGATCTCTTGACCTCGTGATCCACCCGCCTCGGCCTCCCAAAGTGCTGGGATTACAGGCGTGAGCCACCGCGCCCGGCCGACACTAACTGATTTTGTAACATTGAATCAAATACTGTCTCTCTCTCTCTCTCTCTCTCTCTCTCTCTCTCTCCATTTTCTTATCTATAAAACAGGGAAGATGCTGATGATGGTAGTGATATCATCAAACGTCTACTGAACATTTGTTATGTGCCAGGCATTATGCTGAGCCCTCTGCATGCCTTATCTCATTTAGTTTTTATATTTACCCTTTCATGCTTACCCATAGGTACCTTATGCACCTCAGTTTTGTAGATGAAGGACTTGAGGCTCCCAGAGGTTGAGGAGCTTGTCTTCCATCCCACAGCTGGAACGTGGTAGAGCCAGGATATGGACCCAAGTCTTTCTGTCTTCATCTATACTCTTAGTTCTTGTTGTATATACTTACAGTGTTTATGAAGACAAACTAAAACAGTGTGACAGTGGCTAAGCATAGGCTTTAGAGTCAGATGGACACAGGTTCAAATCCTAGCTCTGTCCTTTATTGATTATATGACCTTGAGTGAGTTGCTTGGTTTTGCCTAGTCTTGGTTATCTCCTCTTTCCTTTAGTTTTCTTATCCTGGAAATGGGAATAATATGTTAGTTTCCCCCTTATCTGCGGATGATATGTTCCAAGACCCCAGTGGATGCCTGAAACCCCATGGATGGTACCGAGCCTTGTATATGCTGTTTTTTCTTATGCCTACATACCTGTGGTTAATTTACTAATTAAGCACAGTAAGATTAACAGCAATAACTAATTATAAAGTAGAACAGTTATAACAATATGCCAGCTTTACTACCTTTGAGCTTTTGGGCCATGATTAAGTTAAATAAGAGTTACTTGAACATAAGCACTGTGATACTGCTACAGTCTATCCGATAACCTAGAGAGCTGCTAAGTGACTTCCACAGAAACTGGATTAAAAAAAATAAAAGAGAGCTACTAAGTGACTAATGGTGGGTAGTGAGTGTACACTGCATGGACATGCTGGACAAAGGGATGATTTGCATCCCAGTCTAGACAGAGTGAGACAGTGTTAGATTTTATCACACTACTGGAAATGACATGCAATTTAAAACTTATGAGTTGTTTATTTCTGGAGTTTTTCATTTAATGTTTTCAGACCGCAGTTGACTACAGAGAACTAACTGAAACTGTAGATGAAGGATACTGAAATAGTATCCATTAAGGATGATAATAATACCTATCCATAGGGTTGTTGTGAGGATTAAGTTAGAATGACATAAAGCCCTTAGCCAAGTGCCTGGTATATAATAAGTGGTTGAAAATGTTACCTATTGTCTTTATTATTATTATTATAAGGATGATGATAATACCTATTATGGATGATGGTGGTAGTATTTACTTCATATAGTTGTGAGAATTAAATTACTACAAAGTCTTTAGAATAGCACCTGGCACATAGTAAGTGCTCAAAATGGTACTTATTATTAGTATGTTATTATTTCTATTGTTAAATGCTTATGCCCTGTTCCCCTCTCTCTCCCCACCCCAAAATAATGAGTGTGAAACACCTAGGACAGTAGCAAGTGCACCATAGGCTTTTGTTAACGTTCTTACACATGATCCTGTAAGCTTGTTTAGGGCAAAGGTATTCTCAAGTCATGAAATGTTTGTCTCAGTGAAGCAAAGTGGGCACCCGATTTGAATAGCTCTAGTAGGAAACTGATATGGCAGGTTGGGAATTTTGGCATTACAGTAACAGTAATATTTGAAACTACTTGGAGGTGACCTTTGATATTTTTTCCTTTGTTTAGTTTGCCTGTATTGGTAAACTTTATATAAATGGGATCATAGTCTATGCTTTCTTCTGTCAGTATTTTTTTCCTTAATATTTTCTTTTGAGATTTACCTGTGTTGTGGTATATAGCTATATCATCAGTTTCAATTGCCAAAATACTATTCTCTGGTATAATATAGATTATTTATACATTTTTACTATTGATGAACATTTGGATTGTTTTTAGTTTGGAGCTGTGCACATTTTTGAAGGTGTTTTCTTCAAGAGTTTCTCTAAGATACATACTTTGGATTAGAATAGCTGGATTATGAGCAGTGTGCATCTTCCACTTTTTTAGGTCATGCCAAATTAACTTTTAGAGAGTTTGCCCTAGTTTATACTCCCACAATCAGAATATAAAATTCCTGGGCTGCATGTGGTGGCTCACACCTGTAATCTCAGCAGTTTGGGAGCCCAAGGTGGGCAGATTTTCAGAGGTCAGGAGTTTGAAACCACTCTGGCCAACATGATGAAACTCTGTCTTACTAAAAGTACGAAAATTAACTGGGTGTGGTGGCACACGCCTGTAATCCCAGCTACTTGGAGGGTGAGGCAGGAGAATTGCTTGAACCCGTTGGATGGAGGTTGCAGTTAGCCGAGATTGCATCACTGCACTCCATCCTGGGTGACAGAGCAAGACTTCGTCTCAAAAAAAATAAAAAAATTCCCAATAGTCCTTATCCTCACCAGCCTGGCTTTTTTTCTTTTTCTTTTTTTTCCAGTTGAGTAAGAACAAAATGGTACCTTATTATGATTTAATTTGTACTTCCCTAACAGTGAGTTTGGGCATCTTATATTTTCATTGGCCATTTGCGTTTCTCTTCTGTGAAATGCCTGTTTATGACCTTTGCCCATTTTTTAATGGGTGTTTTTTTTTATTGTTTTTATAGTGTTTGTCTGATCTATATGTTGCCAATTGCTTCTCTCAATAGTTATCTTTTAAATTCTGTTTTGATATCTTTTTTTGCCAGTGCTATCACTTTAATAGAACAAAAAAATCTTTTGATGAATGTAGGTTTTACACTTGTATTTACCAATATTTATCAATCTTTTTCTTTAGAGTTTTTCGTAAAGAAATGTTTCCTTACTCTAAGATCATAAAAGTGGTTTACCATTTTTTTTTCTAAAACTTAAAACAAATTTGTCTTTATATTAGTCTGGAATTTATTAATCAATGTGGAATTTATTTTTTGTGTGTGAGGTAGAGATTCATTTTCACATTTTTTCTATAAAGATTACCAGTTTCCCAGAACCACACAGTCAGCACTTTGTATCCATGGCTTCCACATCCATAGGTTCAACTAACCTCACGTCAAAAACATTCAGGGGGGAAAAATTCCATAGAGTTCTCAAAACCACTACTTGAACTTGCTGCATGCTGAATACTACATTGACTCTACGTGAATGAAGTTACGTGTGGGTATTATATTAGGTATTACAAGTAATTTAGAGATGATTTAAAGTATTAAGGAAGTGGTATGTAGGTTATATGCAAATACTGTGCCATTTTATATGAGAGACGGGAGTTTCACTGTGTTGGCCAGGATGGTCTCAATCTCCTAACTTCAGGTCATCTGCCTGCCTCGGGCTCCCAAAGTGTTGGAATTATAGGCGTGAGCCACCATACCTGGCTAAGATCTCTTTCTTTAGTCTATCATCATGCCATATACCACTCTAATTACTATGGTTTTAGAAAATATCTTAGAATTGGCCAGGTGCGGTAGCTCACGCCTGTAATCCCAGCCCTTTGGAGGCTGAGTTGGGCGGATCACTTGAGGTCAGGAGTTAGATCCCAGCCTGGCTGACACGGTGAAACCCCACCTTTATCAAAAAAATTAAAAATTAGCTGGGTGTGGTGGCGGGCGCCTGTAGTCCCAGGGAATGGAGGCAGAAGTTGCAGTGAGCTGAGATTGCACCACTGCAGTCCAGCCTGGGTGACAGTGAGACTGTTTCAAAAAGGAGAAGAAAAAAGAAGGAAAGAATAGTGTAACTTCCCTGCTTAATTCTTCTTTAGGAATGTCTTGGCTTTTTTTTTTTTTTTTTTTGAGACGGAGTTTTGCTCTTGTTGCCGAGGCTGGAGTGCAATGGTGTTATCTTGGCTCACCGCAACCTCTGCCTCCTGGGTTCAAGTGATTCTCCTGCCTCAGCCTCTCGAGTAGCTGAGTTTACAGGCATGTGCCACAATGTCTGGCTAATTTTGTATTTTTTAGTAGAGACAGGCTTTCTCCATGTTGGTTAGGCTGTCTTGAACTCCCGGCCTCTGGTAATCCGCCTGCCTCAGCCTCCCAAAGTGCTGGGATTACAGGCATGAGCCACCACGCGCAATCACAAATGTCTTGGCTGTGTTTAAGCCCTTTGTTCCTCCATATATATTTAAAAATCAACTTGCCTGATTACATGAAAAATCAGAGTAAATTTACATTGAATATGTAGGTAACTTGAGGGAGGATTGCCACTTTTATGATGTTAAGCCATTCTATCCATAATACAGTAGGCCTTTCCTTTTACTTAGGTCTTCTTCAATATCCTTTAATGGTATTATATTTTGTAATGTTCTTCATAAAAGTCTCGTACTTTATTTGATAAATTTATTCAGTACCTTCTTTTCATTGGTAATGTAAATATGTGGGTTGTTTTCATTTATTTGTTTATTTTATGTATTTATTTAGATGGAGTCTCACTCTGTTGCCCAGGGTGGAGTGCGGTGATGTAATCTTGGCTCACTGCAACCTCTGCCTCCTAGATTCAAGAGATTCTCCTGCCTCAGCCTCCCCAGTAGCTGGCATTACAGGTGTGAGTCACCACACCCAGCTAATTTTGTATTTTTAGTAGAGACTGGGTTTCACCATGTTGGCCAGGCTGATCTCTAACTCCAGACCTCAGGTGATCCACCCACCCTGGCCTTCCAAAGTGCTGGGATTATAGGCATGAGCCACCACACCCAGCCAGATATGTGGTGGTTTTTTGTTTTTTTTTTTAGATGGAGTTTCATTCTTGTTGCCTAGGCTGGAGTGCAATAGCCTGATCTTGGCTTATCACAACCTCCGCCTCCTGAGTTCAAGTGAGTCTCCTGCCTCAGCCTCCCAAGTAGCTGGGATTACAGGCATGCGCCACCTTGCCCAGCTAATTTTGTATATTTAGTAGAGACGGAGTTTCTCCATGTTGGTCAGGCTGATCTTGAACTCTTGACCTCAGGTGATCTGCCTGCCTCAGCCTCCCAAATTGCTAGGATTGTGGGTGTAAGCCACTGCACCAGGCTGTGTATTGGTTTTAAATATTCTTTTAGTTGCTGGTATATACAAATGTAAATGACTTTTGTATATCTATATCCTGCAGCTTTTCTAATGTTTTGTGGTTTTGCCTAGGCTAGGTCTTCTAATAGTAATAAGCAATCTTGGTTTAAAACAGTGGTTCTTAAGTGGGGGCAGTTTGCTCCTCGGGACATTTGGCAATGTCTGGAGACTTTTTGGTTGTCACAGTTGGGGAAGCAGAAGTGATACTACTGGCCTGTAATAGAAAGAGGCCATGGTATTGCTAAACATCCTGCAATCATAGGACAGCTGCTACAACAAAGAATTTATCCAGCCACAAATGTCAGTTGTGCCAAGGCTGAGAAGTCAAATTTTAAGGGGAATGCCTTAAACAATATTTTATTATTATGCAGAATTTCAAAAAATAAAATGTAAGCAGAATCCGCAGTGTTAACTCCCTTTCTTTCCCAACTTCTGCTGAATTATTATTTTAAAACAAATACAAGCTGTCACATCACTTCATGTGTAAATCCTTCTCTGTGTGTCACTAAAATAGAAGTTCCCAAATTATAGTTTCAGCATAGCTGAAAAATCTTTCAGCCCTTCCCAGGAGATCTCTATGGTTAAAACTATTTTCACAGTAATACCAAGATGTTATTTGAATTTTCATTCTGTTGACGTTTATGCTGATAGTGCAAAAGAGCTAGTATATAAAACTGTGGATCCCTTAGCACAAATCAAGGGAGTGGCACCAAACTGTACTTAGTAGTCATTGTGCTTGTACTACTGTCATATTCTCTTCTGCTTAAAAACAAACCAACTAGATTTTTTTTTTTTTTTTTTTTTGAGACGGAGTTTCGCTCTTGTTGCCCAGGCTGGAGTGCAATGGCGCGATCTCGGCTCACCGCAACCTCCGCCTCCTGGGTTCAAGCAGTTCTCCTGCCTCAGCCTCCCGAGTAACTGGGACTACAGGCACGTGCCACCATGCCCAGCTAATTTTTGTATTTTTAGTAGAGACGGGGTTTCACCATGTTGACCAGGATGGTCTCGATCTCTTGACCTCGTGATCCACCCACCTCGGCCTCCCAAAGTGCTGGGATTACAGGCGTGAGCCACCGCGCCTGGCCTAAACCAACTAGATTTAACTAAAAATGTCATTCATGGCCGGTTATGGTGACTCACGCCTGTAATCCCAGCACTTTGGGAGGCTGAGGTGGGTGGATCACCTGAGGTCTGGAGTTCGAAACCACCCTGACCAACAAGGTGAAACCCCGTCTCTTAAAAAAAAAAAATGGAAGTTAACATCTTTTGCAACCTTATCTCTGAAGTGACATCCTATCACTTTTGCCATATTCATTAGAATCAAATTCCTAGGCCCAGCTAAAATCAAGTAGACGGGATTACACAAAGGAGTTGGGAACCATCAGGTGCTATTTTAGAAGCAGCCTTCCAGCCTGGCCTCTGGCCCCCAGTGACTCATGTCTCTTGCATCTGCCCCTCTTAATTTGTTCCTTCCCCCAGGTCCCCCAAAGTCTCATTCCATTACAGTATCAGCTCAAAGTCCAGAATTTTCTCATCTAAATCAGGTCCAGTTGTGAATGAAGTTTATGGGTGAAGTTTCTTTCTTTCTTTTTTTCTTGAGACAGGGTCTCACTCTGTTGGCCAAGCTGGAGTGCAGTGGTGCAATCATGCCTCACTGAAGCCTCAACCTCCTGGGTTTAAGTGATTCTTCTGCCTCAGCCTCTTGAGTAGCTGGGATTACAGTTGCATATCACATCTGGCTAATTTTTTTGATTTTTATTGGAGATAGGGATGTTGCTCAGGCTGGTTTCAGACTCCTGGGCTCAGCCTCCCAAAGTGCTTGGATTACAGGTGTGAGCCACTGCACCTGGCTGAAGTTTCTTAAATATAGTTCCTTGAGTACAGTTTCACTCAGTCTGAAGAAATGTAATATTAAAGGTACAATTTGCCAGCTGGGTGCGGTGGGTCATGCTTGTAATCCCACCACTGTGGGAGACAGAGGCGGGTGGATCACTTGAGGCTAGGAGTTTGAGATCAGCCTGACCAACAAGGTGAAACCCCGGAAAATGTTAGCAGTTCCTTGATTGGTCTCCAGGTCTAGGAATAATTGCTTATGGTTCTTAGTCTGCCCTCCTGGCTCTTGATTCCACCTCTGAGTTATCCTTCCTTTTTTGTGAAAGATTGCATGTGTTAGCAGCTGTGTAGTGTTTTATCAGGCTGCTTCCTGCCAGTAGAATTTTGAGAGTCTGGCGGCCTCTATTCATTTCGTACTATTTCTGGTTTTTTTTTGGTCCAACCTGGCAGTGTTGCTGCTGATACAATTTTCTCAAAAACTTTGTCTTTTGTGAAATTCACTGGCGTTCATTCCATTGGGTAATAGTTACACCCACAAATCTAAGATACAGTCTTCTTTACTTTGTGCTCTTTCTCAGATGGCTGAGGGACAATGTTCTTAAGCTCCCTAGAGGCCTTGTTAAATCGAGAGGACCTATGAGGCACACCCTTAATTTCATTAAAGAGCGCTTTGTATGACAGAATTATTGGGAACCATTTTACAAGTACCCCATCACAGAGGTTGTATTTTGGCAAATTGAGATAGTCATCTGACTTTCTTTAATCATAAGCCACACATATAGTAAGCTACATTAATAGATTTTCTAATGTTTATTTAACTTTGAATTTCTGGGAAAAAACCGAACTTGATCATGATTTATCATGTGATCATTGTTTTTGGATTTGGTGTGCTAATTTTTGGTTTAGAGTTTTTATATCTGTTTCATGGGTGATGCTGACCTATAATTTTCCTTTTTCTTACACTCTGTGTCTGGTTTTGTTATATAGTTGTGCTTCCCTTACAAATTACTTTGGATTGTCTTTTCTCCCAAGTTTGGATCACATCTTCCTGATGCTCTAGATTTGAGTGATTTTGGAGTCATATTTTTTGTCTCCAAGTTCTGTTAAAATCCTTGGGAGGATGCTGATTTTGTTTTTGTTTTGGTAGGCAGTCAAGCTGGTTAGGTTCTAAACCACAAGTTTTCTCACCTTCTGTGAATAGTATTTCCAGTATTATTAGTTCAAAGACTGTGCTATGCTGCTTTGGGTCTTTCCTATCCACAGACCATTTGAGTTAGTTTGGTGCTGTAGTGATAGTTTGTATTTTAATTTGTTCTCAGAGCCTTTGCTGTACTTCCCTGAATCTCTCTCATGTGTGAGCTAGCTGGTTCATGTACAAAATTACGGGAAACACTTTCTCTGGCTTTTACTTTTCCTGGATTTCCCACATACTGTCAGGCTCCCAGAGGCTCCTTTCATTGTTAATTCTAGCCACAGTTTGGATTTCTTCAGAGTTTGAGCTGCCTGCAATCTGTTTCTGTATGGCTAGTTCCACTCTTAGGGCAAAGAACTCAGAGAAAGTGTTAAAAATAATGACAATGATTCTTACACTCCTGACACCACTGTGGTCTTTCCCAATGATTTTTGCCTGAAGTGAGGGGTTTTGTCCAGAGTTTTTGCTGCTCACATTTGTGCATAGTATGGACTTAGGATTCTAATTTTATTCTAAGGATCTTTATATTTCTCAGGGTTGTTTTTTTTTTCTTTAAGTCTTAGGTTTTTAGAAGGTTACTTTTGGTCTATTTAATTCTGGGTTGGCAATAATTTTCTCTTAGTGTTTTAAAGATATTATTCCACCATCCACTAGTTGCAGATTGCTGTTGAAAAATCTGCTGTCGCCGGGCGCGGTGGCTCACGCCTGTAATCCCAGCACTTTGGGAGGCCGAGGCGGCTGGATCACGAGGTCAAGAGATCGAGACCATCCCGGTCAACATGGTGAAACCCCGTCTCTACTAAAAATACAAAAATTAGCCGGGCATGGTGGCACGTGCCTGTAGTCCCAGCTACTCGGGAGGCTGGGGCAGGAGAATTGCTTGAACCCGGGAGGCGGAGGTTGCGGTGAGCCGAGATCGCGCCATTGCACTCCAGCCTGGGTAACAAGAGCGAAACTCCACCTCAAAAAAAAAGAAAAAAAGAAAAATCTGCTGTCAGTAATTGTCAGGCCTTTGTTATGTGTCATTTCTCTGACCATCTTAAGCTCTTTATCTGTTGTGTTTTTTGTTTTTACTACTTTATTTTGTGAATAGGTGTGGATTTCTTTTTTTGTTTAGCTTGGTAAATGCTCTTCTTGCAAATGTGGAAGGTTTTTAAATTATAGTTTCAGTTTCTTTAGCCAGTCTAGGTCTATTTAAATTATTTCTTCTTAAATGAGCTTTGGTAGTTTGTGTCTTTCAAGTAATTTGTCCATTTCCTCTAAGTTGTTGAATTTACAGGCATAAAGTTGTTCATAATCCTTACTATTATTTTCAGTCCATAGAATCTGTAGTAATCTGTGGAACCTTACATGTCTGAAATCAATAATTTTTACTTGGAATATGTTGAGTTCCTTGGATCAGTGAGTTTTACAGTTTATATAAAATTTGGGAAAAAAAATACTTTTTTTCCAAAGATTTTTTCTCTTTCTTTCTCCTTTCCTTCAGGACTCCAATTACACATATATAAGACTATTTGAAATGTTTCCACAGTTCACTGATTTTTTTCAATTTCATTTTCAAAAACAGACTTTGTTTTTTTATAGCAGTTGTAGATTCATGGCAAAATTGAACAGAAAGTGTAGAGAGTTCCCATATATGACTTGCCCACACACATGCACAGCCTACCCCAATATCAGTATCCTACTCGTATATTTGTTAAAATCGATGAATTTTTTTTTTTTTTTTTTTTTTTTTTTTTTTGAGACAGAGTTTTGCTCTCGTTACCCAGGCTGGAGTGCAATGGCGCGATCTCAGCTCACCGCAACCTCCGCCTCCCGGGTTCAAGCAATTCTCCTGCCTCAGCCTCCCGAGTAGCTGGGACTACAGGCACGTGCCACCATGCCCAGCTAATTTTTGTATTTTTAGTAGAGACGGGGTTTCACCATGTTGACCAGGATGGTCTCGATCTCTTGACCTCG
>PVKV010016867.1:0-39177 GCA_004027835.1 Alouatta palliata | reverse complement strand
AATCGATGAATTTATATTGACACATTATAACCCAAATTCCATAGTTTACATTAGGGTTCACTCTGGCATTGCACGTTCTGTGGGTTTTGACGAATGTACAGAGGCCATTTTAGTATCATACAGAATATTTTCACTATCCTAAAAATCCTCTGTATTCCCCCTATTTATCCTTACCTTTTCCAACCCCTGGCAACCACTGATCTTTCACTTTAGCCATAGTTTAGCCTTTTCCAGAATGTCATAGAGTTGGAATCATACAGTGTGTAACCTTTTTAGATTGGGCTTTTTTGCTTAGTAATATGCACTTTGCTCCATGTCTTGATAGTTTATTTCTTTTTAGTGCTGATGTCAATACAGGTTAAGTATCTCATCCAAAATGCTTGGTCCAGAAGTGTTTCAAATTTTGGATTTTGAAATATTTGCATATGCATGATTAGATAGCTTGGGAATGGGACTCAAGTTTAAACATGAAATTCATTTATGCTTCATATTACACCTTATGCACACAGCCTCAAGGTGATTTTATACGATATTTTGAATAATTTTGTTAATGAAACAAAGTCTGTGTTAAGTACTTATGTGTGGAATTTTCTACTTGTAGAGTCATGTGAAAGTCATAAAATTTTGTATTTTGGAGCATTTCAGATTTTTGGATTAGGGATGCTCAACATGGACTTGAATGACTGTGCTCCATAAACTGTGGAATAACTGTTTTAATGCATTTGAGAATTCTAACATCTGTGTCATTCAAAATTGATTAATTTTCTCATTATGAGTTATATTTCCCTGTTTATATGCATACCTGATAATATATGATTGGATGTCAGGTGTTATAAATTGTACTTTTTTGGTTGCTGGATACTTCTTGTTTGTTTTTTTGTTTTTGTTTGCTGGATATTTTTGCAGCTTTACAAATATTCTTGAGCTTTGTTCTGGGATGCAGTTAATTTACTTGACCAGTTTGATCTTTGGGAATTTTGCTTTTATGATTTGTTAGGTGAGTCTGAAGAAATACTTAGTCTACACCTGATTATTCCCCATTACTGAGTCAAGACCTGGCTGAGTACTCTCCCAATATCCAATAAATTATGAGTTTATTCACTCTGGGTGGGAAGAGCAAGCACTGTTCCTTGTTCTCTGTGAGTTCTGGGCACAGTTCCCTGTAAATTCATTCTTTCTGCTTAGCACATCTCTAGAATTCTCTCTGTATATAGGTATATAGCTCTCTCCTCTTTGATTCTCTGTCCTGAAAACTCCAGCTAGGACTTTCAGCTCCATTTCTCAACTTAGAATCTGCTGTGCCTGGCCTGGGTCTCCCTTCCTGTACCACAGCCTGGAGATTTTCTCAAGACAATAAACTGGGGCAGTCATGGGGATCACTTTGTTTCCCGTTTCTCAGGGAAACACTGTTCTTCATTGCCCCTAATATCCAGTGTCTTAAAAATTGTTATGCATGTGGCCGGGCGCGGTGGCTCAAGCCTGTAATCCCAGCACTTTGGGAGGCCGAGGCGGGTGGATCACAAGGTCAAGAGATCAAGACCATCCTGGTCAACATGGTGAAACTCCGTCTCTACTAAAAATACAAAAATTAGCTGGGCGTGGTGGCACGTGCCTGTAGTCCCAGCTACTCGGGAGGCTGAGGCAGGAGAATTGCTTGAAACCAGGAGGCGGAGGTTGCGGTGAGCCGAGATCGTGCCATTGCACTCCAGCCTGGGTAACAAGAGCGAAACTCCGTCTCAAAAAAAAAAAAAAAAAAAAAAAAAAAAAAAAAATTGATATGCATGTATGTATATTGTCCTTTTTTGATTCTTTCAGGTTGGAGTATCCCACTGGATTACTTTGAAGCCTTTCATTTATAGATATTTCAATATGGTCTTTTGAAAGATAAGCACTCTTTACTTTTTTCTGAAACCTTTTATATTATCTGAACTCGTCACCTGTGGGCAGCACTGTGTGGCTGTGTTTATGAAACATTTAAAGCTTATGTACTAGTTTGCTTTATTTCCCAGTATATCAGTTTTGTTCAGTAACAATCAATTGATAGATTAGTGTCCAATTTTAAATTTTTAAAAAAATTTTGGGCAGCTGATGCTGTTTCATTTTCTTCATGTGTAAAATGGTGCTAATAATGGCATTTACTTCATAGGGTTGTTAATAAGGTTTAAATGCATTAATAATATGTAAAAAGCTTAGGACAGTATCTAATATAGCACCTAAGTGCTATAAATGTGTTAACAATTGTTATTTTTACTATTACTACCACAACTGCATATGTTACTGCTGGTGTCCATGCCAGGAGAACCTTATCCGTTCCCTAGATGGCATATGGATGTGTGTATACAAAGATGAGGTGACTGTGTGGTCTTGTGCTGCTCTCTCTGAGTCCTCCTTGGTCTCTGGAGTGACAGTATTCCTCTCCACCTGGTCACTGTGTCCTGCTGATAAGCGCTGTTGCAACAGTGGTCAGTGGGTCGCCCAGTGGTGCTCCCTGCTTCACTGGGCCCACGTTGATTCATCCTGACTCTGAGGTTTGGCTGTCATATTCTGGAAGCTCTGGACCTGAATAGTAAGACCTATAGCCCTCAGTTACTGAAGCTCTTTGCCTCCCCTGGGGCAAAACCCTGTCCCTCAGTAATTTTGTTAGCAGAATCCCCAACTCCCTTCCTCTTGTTCCATTGGACATAAAGAAAATTGGGGATGCCTTTTATGCCTTATGGGAGTCAGAGAACTCTGGATAACTAAATCCATGTCCTCTCTCCTCCTAACCCTTCTATGTTGATAATTCAGCCTCCACCTTTTCATTAAAGGGCATCCTGTATAGCACTGTCTTCCCAGAACCCCAAATGGGAAATGGACCAAAGATGCCTGGTTTTTAGCTTTTTCTTCAATCTGCGTGTCTTTTCCCTTTTGGAACTCTATCCTGGAGAGAGGAGATGAGGACAGACTTGTGTCACTGCTGGTTCCTTCCCACTGTTCTCTGCTTATGTCATGAATACACCAGAAGCCTAGGCTGGGTAGACTTTCCTTTTCCTCTGCCAGTTTTCTTTGGGCATAATGGTAGGTGTGATACTGGGAACGAATAATCTGCTTGCTGATAAGGAAACGTGTTGGAAGATATTTTTTTTTTTTTTTTGAGACGGAGTTTCGCTCTTGTTACCCAGGCTGGAGTGCAATGGCGCCATCTCGGCTCACCGCAACCTCTGCCTCCTGGATTCAAGCAATTCTCCTGCCTCAGCCTCCTGAGTAGCTGGGACTACAGGCACGTGCCGCCATGCCCAGCTAATTTTTGTATTTTTAGTAGAGACGGGGTTTCACCATGTTGACCAGGATGGTCTTGATCTCTTGACCTCATGATCCACCCGCCTCGGCCTCCCAAAGTGCTGGGATTACAGGCGTGAGCCACCTCGCCCGGCAGAAGATATTTTTTAAAATATCCTTGGCTGGGTGTGGTGGCCCATGCCTGTAATCCCAGCGCTTTGGGAGGCTGAAGCGGATGATCACCTGAGGTCAGGAGTTTGAGACTAGTCTGGCCAACGTGGTGAAACCCTGCCTCTACTAAAAATCCAAAACAATTAGCCAGGTATGGTGGTGCGCACCTGTAGTCACAGCTACTGGGGAAGCTGAGGCATGAGAATCACTTAAACCTGGGCGGCGGAGGTTGTTGTGAGCCCTGATTACTTCGCGGCCCTCTAGCCTGGGTGACAGAGTGAGTCTCTGTCTCAATTAAAAATAAATAATAAATAAAATAAAATAAAATATTATCCGTGTTAAATAAGTTAAAGGAAAAAAGAATATTTTAGGGTAAAGGTGGGGGTGCCAGTTTGGATAGGAACTAGGGAAGGTTTCTCTGAGGACATAGCATCTAAACAATTTCAAGGCTATTTTGTAGTATTAACAAAATTTAATACTAGGATCAAGATTGCTTGTGCACAGAGACAGAAAGTGGCTGTCCTATGCTCTCTTCTCCCCATACTGCAGTTAGTACATTCTGTTTTGCTGAAGTGGTGACTCTTTCCTGTCCTAATTGCTCAGTTTCTCGTACTAGTCGTCAATGCTGCTTATCAGTATAGAGTCCTAGTATGTACAGGCTGACAAAAACCCAAGGCAATATTTCTTCAAGCAGGCTACCAGTTTCAGAACCATCTGGGACACTTTTAAAATTGCACCTCTGGAACCCACTCCAGTGTCATAATTACTGACAGCTTCATTTGGAATCTGATACTGTTGAATTTATCATATTATTTGAGGACGAGCACTTTGTTATTGATATCTTTTTAGCCACACAGCATTGTAAATTCTAAGTAAATGTTTGATAAATTGATTTATTAGAAAGCTAGGAGAGAGGATTTCAAGTGGCTTAAAAAGTTTCGCTAGTTGGAGGTGACATCAGCAAAACTGCCATAGTAAAGAAGTGTAAAATTTTACCCTACCATAAGAGCAACAGAAGAACTGGCAAACCTGTCAGAATCAACTTTTTCAGAACTCTAGAAATTAGCCGAAGACTTGAAAAAAATATGAGGAGTGCTTATTCACAAAAAATGCCTGAAAGTCATAAGAACAGTGAGCGTACCCAAGCCCCATTCCCTGTTCCATGTGTCAGCTGGGACTGAAATAACAGCCTGTGTTCCCGTACTGGAGGGAGCAGAACAGACCACAGACCTCATTGTAATTATTTGTTTTGCCTTGTATGGTGGATCCCTGAAGAATGACTTAAAAACGTTGTCATTATTTCTCCTGACTCAGAGCTTGCCTAGTTCTGAGAGCAGGGAGGACAGTAGTTATCAAAAAACATTTATAGACAGATAATTTAGTAATTGCCTCTTGAGTCAATAGATAACATTTGGGGCAAAGAGTAGACTCACTAAAGAGTCTGAGAGAAAAGATTGGGAGTGAGATGTCTATGAGGGCTGTCAAAGCTTCAAATATTCCCGGGAATGTAGAAGGCCATATGCTTGGCAAGGACTGTACGCATGCCCAAGGAAGACTTCTACCTCTGGCTGATCTTGAGGCTCTGTGAAGCCTAAGGCACAGTTAGAAGCTACCTGGCTAAGTAATGAAGGTGTATCCCAAACCCACCCAGAGCCCTTCTGCAAAGGCTGGGAGATTTTTTGGTTCCAAGCGTTTAAGACAGTCTGTCTAGTTGTTAACTGTCCATTAACTAACAGAACAGAGACCCCAGTGACTGCACATAACAAAGAATACCGATTTTACAGAATTAGTTTTGATAAGTCTCAAAACAACAATAAGCAGCAACAACAAATTCTGGAGAGGGGAGAGAATCTGATTCCCAGAGTTGCCACATTATAAGATTTTAAAATGTCTAGTGTTTAATAAAAAAGTGTGAGATATGGAACAGAGCAAGAAAAAAGCCATGAATAGATATTGTCCCTCAGGAAACTCAGACACTGGAATTTCTAGACAAATTCTTTATATCAGCTATTTAAAGTAATTCTTCAAGAGCTAAAGGAAACCATATCTTGAAAACAAAAAACAAAAACTAACAGAAAGTTTGAGAACAATGTCTCACCAGTAGAGAACATCAACAAAAAGAGAAGTTATGAACCAAACCAGATGGACAAGCATGGTAGCAAGGTGAGATCTTTCACCAGTCTAATTCTACTACTAAAAAAACGTAGGCCTAGTGTTATTAGTCCATAGGGAATGAAGTATAAAACCACAGTGTGATACCATTCCATATTTACCAGAATGGTTGGTATTAAATGAATGGACATTACAGAGTAATGGCAAGGATAATGTTGGTAGGAGTTAAACTGGTATAACCATTTGGGGAAATATGTTATTATGGCTAGTTAGCAAAACATGCCTAGCTTATAACCCTGTAAATCCACTTCCACATATATTCCCAACATAAATGTTACACACTTTAAAAATTACACTAAAAAACTTACACAAGAATATTTATAGCAGCACTATTCATAGTAATAGCTAAAAGCTAGAAATGGATCCAACTACCTATTACAGGGGGATGTGTAAATAAAATATGTTATATTCATGTAATGAGATATTACTTACCAATAAAGAAAAACCAGTCATATGTGCAACATGATTGAATATCAGAAATATTATACCAAGCATATACAGCCAGATGCAAACAAGTATATTCTGTAAGTTCAAAAGGAACTAAAACCAATCTTTTGTGATAGCAGTTAGAATAGTGGTTATTCTGCAGAGACTGACTGGGAAGCAGGCAACATAAAAGAGACTGTTGAGGGCTAGAAATGATCACTTCCCTATCTGGGTGGTAGCTACATAGCTGTATACATAAATGTTGAGTCACACACTTCAGACCGTATTGCTGTTCTTTAAGATATGTGTCTACTCCATATTATGAAGGATAATTTTTAGTATTCTAAAAAATATCTTGATTGCTCTGTCAATGTTATTCAAATCAAGGATATATAGTATTGTAAAGTTCAATCATCCTAGAAGGAAATTCAATTATAGTTTCATTATTTGTAACTGTTAAAAGCATTAATTAAGATATAAACATATTAAACAATTGTCTTTTAAGACATAAACATAAAAATAGATGTACTGATGAGTCTGTTGATTACCCAATTGCATTTTAGCCAGTATTTAAATATTTGGTCATGCATGTTATTCTTGACATCCGGAATGCGCTTAGGGTAATTATTAGCAACATTTAACCAAATTGGTTCTGTTATTTCATGCTGGAGGACCAGAGCAGGATGAGTCAGTAAGAGGACTTTTGAGAAATGAAATGTCAGTGTTTTTGCAACTATTTGTAGGCCATTAAAAAAATCAGATTTGTTCTTGTAAAGAATGCAGGACTGGCCAAACACCAAGATGTTGCTACACAGAGAAAATAAAACAACCAGAGACAAAACTGCAACAGAGTTGCTTTCATTCCCAACTGCAGAATAAATACTGAGATAGGACTGAGACATGGGGGAGCGAAAAGGTAAACAATGGAGGAGAGAGATTGTTTTTGACCTTAGGCTAACTATTAATCTGAAGCTAGAAATGCTGATTTTATCTGAAGAATTAGAAACAGCTTTCCGTGGTGTTTCAGTTATTCAACAAATGTTTGTTGAGCTCCCATTATGTATCTAGAACCATCCTGGGCATTTAAGATACAGCAGCAGACAAAACCAAAATTCCTGCCCTTATGGAACATATACTGGGGGAGGGGGTGTGGCAGGAATGCATG
Organism: Alouatta palliata; assembly: GCA_004027835.1. Lineage (NCBI taxonomy): Eukaryota > Metazoa > Chordata > Mammalia > Primates > Atelidae > Alouatta > Alouatta palliata. Next base: position 31,985 of record PVKV010016867.1, on the reverse strand, counting down.
CACATATTATACATGTAGCAGTGAGGTTACATTAGGAAGCTTCGTTTTCTTTTCTTTTTTTTTTTTTGTGAGACAGAGTTTCCCTCTGTTACCCAGGCTGGAGTGCAATGGTGCAATCTCGGCTCACTGCAACCTCCTCTTATCAGGCTCAAGCAATTCTCCTGCCTCAGCCTTCCAAGTAGTTGAGATTACAGGCATGTCCTACCATGCCTGGCTAATTTTTTTTTTTTTTTTTTTGAGACAGAGTCTCTCACTGTTAACCAGGCTGTAGTGCAGTGGGGCGATTGGCTCACTTCAATCTCTGCCTCCTGGGTTCAAACAATTCTCCTGCCTCAGCCTCCCGAGTAGCTGAGACTACAGGCGTGTGCCACCGCACCTAGCTAATTTTTTTGTATTTTTAGTAGAGATGGGGTTTCACCACGTTGGCCAGGATGGTGTCGATCTCCTGATCTCATGATCTGCCCGCCTTGACCTCCCAAAGTGCTGGGATTATAGGCATTAGCTATTGTGCCCAGCCAAGGTGGCTACTTTTTAAACTATGCCATACATAGTTTAGCCTTCAACTATGCATGCCTTATGAAACTTCCAGTTTAGTGCTGCTGTTGATAACCCTTTTGCATTTTCTAATGAGACCTTCCTCAGCACTTTAGTATTGAAATCTACTTGTATGAATCAAGGTTGATGTGTCTTATTCAGTGGCAAAGAATAGAATAAGAAATAGATCCAAACATGGGGGAATGTAAGACAGGGGAATGATGTCTTACAGAAAGGAGTCAGGGTATTGAGCCCTAAAGTCAATACAGATCAAAGCTGAAATTAATAAAATAGAGAAAAATAGGATAAATAAAAACCAAAATCAGTTCTTTGGGATGGTCAGTAAAAGTGTAAACCCTTTGCAATACTGATAAAAATAAAAGTGAATATATATCATAAAGGATGAGGAAGGAGAAATAATCACAGCTATAAACGAATTTTTTTCTTCTTTGAGACAGTCTCACTCGGTTGCCCCGGCTGGGGTTCAGTGGCATGATCTCAGCTCACTGCAACTTTTGCCTCCTAGGTCCAAGCGATTCTTCTGCCTTAGCCTCCTGAGTAGCTGGGATTATAGGTGCGCACCACCACACCGAGCTAATTTTGTATTTTTAGTAGAGATGGCATTTCACTATGTTGGCCAGGCTGGTCTCGAACTCCTGACCTCAGATGATCCACCCACCTTGGCCTCCCAAAGTGCTGTGATTACAGGCATGAGCCACCGCACCCAGTGAAAAGACATTTTTTTAAAAAATGATATGAGAATACATGAAAGTACATTTGGAACACATTTGAAAGTCTAGCAGCAATATCTGATTTTTCAAGATAGTTGGAGAACTTAAGTAGGTTGATTAGCATCAAAATGACTAAAACGTGATTAAGAGATATTTAAACAGGAAGAGATGACACACAACTGAATTATTTCTAATCAGTAAGGAGCAGATGAGTCCAATGCTACGTAAGCTATTTTGACTCATAGGAAAAGATGGAAAATTCCCCGTACATTTCACGAAGCTATGATTTAATGACAAAACCCAATAGAAATTATATAAAAGAAAACTTTAGATTAGGTTTCTTACACATACAGATGCTAAAACCATCAATAAAATACCAATACATAGAATTCAGGAGTGTGGCAAAGATTGATAAGTTTTTATGACCAAATAGTTTTTATTTCAGCAATAAAAGAATAGTTCAGTAATAGAAAAATCTGTCAACAGAATTTACTGCATCAGTAAATTAAGGGAGAAAACCATATGATCATATCATTCAGTGCTGAAAAGGCTCTGGGTAAAATTCAGTTGTCGTTCATAATAAAAGCTCTTAAGAAGGAACAGGTAAAAAACTACCTAAGTATAATAAAGACTGTGCACTCAGCATGTTTTTACTGAGCACCCATTATATGCCCAGTAATGTTCCAGCAGTTAACAAAACAGACAAAACATTTAGAGCCATCTCATTTAAAGCAAAAAGGATGAGTTAAATGTCTAGTTTGTCAGATGGTAATAAGGGCTATGAAATAAATAAAGCAGGGAGTAGGAGGTTGCCAAGAGCTGGGACGTAGGAATTGCCAGGGAAGGACTCATTGTTAAGGTGATACCTCAGTAGAGAACTGTAGGAGAACAAGTGAATGAACACAACAGGAAAAAATTCCTCTATCATGTATCCTACAGTCTCATGGGAGGAGACAAAAACATAGTAAACAAAAACATGTAGCAAATTAGAAGGTTATAATGGAAAAAAGGAAAAACAGAGGAAATAAAGAGGGCCAGGGTCTAGAGGATTTTGAAGGTCAGTTTATAATGTAAAGTTAGTAGTCTCATTGAGAAGGTGATAACGTGAGCAAAGTCTCAAAGGAGGTGAGGGAGTTAACCAAGGCAAGAGTGCTTCAGGCAGAGAGAATAGTCACAGTAAAGCAGCTAACAAGAGACCGTGCCTGGCCTAATCAAGGACTAGGACATCAGTAGGCCTGGGAAAGAGTGAAGGAGGGAGTGTGTGAAGGTCAGGTTATGTTATGTAGGGCCTTGTAGATCACCATAAGGACAATTTAAAAAATTACCTTAATGAATTTTTATAAGGCAAATACTCTAATAACTATCACCCATGTCAAGAAATAGAGCTGTATCAGTCAATCCAGAAGCGTTTTCATGTTCCCTGTCCCAAACTAAGTCCCCTCCTCCCCTCCCAAACTGTACACTATCCTGGCACCTTTAGAAATCACGTATTCTGCTTCTTTTTACTTGTGTTACCCAAGGTGCATCCCTAGACATTGTAGCTTAGTCTTACTCATTAAAAATAATTTGACAAGTCTTCTTTTTCTTTTAATCAACAGATTTCCAAATACTCTGTTCCTTTCTTTACCATACACTATTTTTTGAAGAACCCAAGCTATTTAGCCTGTAAGATATTCACAATCTGAATTTTGCTGATTGGAAAATCGTGCAGTTTTGCAATCGAATTGCTGATTTTCCAGTATATTCTTCCAAATCATGTGAGTTAGAACCTTTAGTGTGATTAAGCTGAATCCAGAGGCTTAATCACACTCAAGGTCTTACTTAGTAAGGCTGTATGTTATGCGTGGTTGTCATTTTTCTTGTGATTTTAGCAGCCATTGATCCTCAGTGCCTAGATTCATCAATTTGTTGGATCTTGTAAAATGTTGATATTCTAATTCTGATTGCTTTTCTGTATCTTAGTTGGAACAATTTTGTGAAGAGGCACATCCTTGCCTCTATACTTTTTGGTTGCCCAGGGTTACATCTTTTCATATATGAAAAGCATGATAAAAGTTTGGTTCTTTTGCTTTATTTTTTTGGCCAGTTTTCAAGATAATGGTTTGGTTTCTTATGTTTCCAAGAGACCAATTTTAAATGTTTCTAGGTATTGCAGTTAGCATTTTTATTGAGTTCAAAATTGTTTCTTCTCTGGCCACTAGATGCTTCTACACATTGGCTCCTGAGTACTTTTTTTTTTTTTTAATTTTTTGTATATACTTTTTATTGCATTTTAGGTTTGGGGGTACATGTGAAGAACATGCAAGATTGTTGCATAGGTACACACATGGCAGTGTGACTTGCTTCCTTCCTCCCCATCACCTATATCTGGTATTTCTCCCCATGCTATCCCTCCCCAACTCCCCACCCCCCGCTGTCCTTCCCCTTTTTCCCCCCAAATGACCCCAGTGTGAGATGCTCCCCTCCCTGTGTCCATGTGTTCTCATTGTTCAACACCTGCCTATGAGTGAGAATATGCGGTGTTTGATTTTCTGTTCTTGTGTCAGTTTGCTGAGAATGATGGTTTCCAGGTTCATCCATGCCCCTACAAAGGATGCGAACTCATCGTTTTTGACGGCTGCATAATATTCCATGGTGTATATGTGCCACATTTTCCTGGTCCAGTCTATCATCGATGGGCATTTGGGTTGGTTCCAGGTCTTTGCTATTGTAAACTGTGCTGCAGTGAACATTCGTGTGCATGTGTCCTTATAGTAGAACAATTTATAATCCTTTGGATATATACCCAGTAATGGGATTGCTGGGTCAAATGGAATTTCTATTTCTAGGTCCTTGAGGAATCACCACACTGTCTTCCACAATGGTCAAACTAATTTACACTCCCACCAACAGTGTAAAAGTGTTCCTGTTTCTCCACATCCTCTCCAGCATCTGTTGTCTCCAGATTTTTTAATGATTGCCATTCTAACTGGTGTGAGATGATATCTCAATATAGTTTCGATTTGCATTTCTCTAATGACGAGTGATGATGAGCATTTTTTCATATGTTTGTTGGCCTCATGTATGTCTTCTTTTGTAAAGTGCCTATTCATATCCTTCCCCCACTTTTGAATGGGCTTGTTTGTTTTTTTCTTGTAAATCTGTTTTAGTTCTTTGTGGATTCTGGATATCAGCCCTTTGTCAGATGGGTAGATTGCAAAAATGTTTTCCCATTCTGTTGGTTGCCATTCACTCTAATGAGTGTTTCTTTTGCTGTGCAGAAGCTGTGGAGTTTGATTAGGTCCCATTTGTCTATTTTGGCTTTTGTTGCCAATGCTTTTGGTGTTTTGGTCATGAAGTCCTTGCTTATTGCCTATGTTGTGAATGGTTATACCTAGGTTTTCTTCTAGGGTTTTTGTGGTGTTGGGTCTTATGTTTAGGTCTTTAATCCATCTGGAGTTAATTTTAGTGTAAGGTGTCAGGAAGGGGTCAGTTTCTGCTTTCTGCACATGGCTAGCCAGTTTTCCCAACACCATTTATTAAACAGGGAATCCTTTCCCCATTGCTTGTTTGTGTCAGGTTTGTCAAAGATCACATGGTTGTAGATGTGTGGTGTTTCCTCTAAGGCCTCTGTTCTGTTCCACTGGTCTATATCTCTGTTTTGTTACCAGTACCATGCTGTTTTGATTACTGTAGCCTTGTAGTATAGTTTGAAGTCTGGTAATGTGATGCCTCCAGCTTTGTTCTTTTTGCTTAGAATCGCCTTGGCTATGTGGGCTCTCTTTTGGTTCCATGTCAAGTTTAAGGTGGTTTTCTCGAGTTCTGTGACGAAGGTCATTGGTAGCTTGATGGGGATAGTGTTGAATCTGTAAATTACTTTGGGCAGTATGGTCATTTTCACAATACTGATTCTTCCTAACCATGAGCATGGAATGTTTCTCCATCTGTTTGTGTCCTCTCTTATTTCATTGAGCAGTGGTTTGTAGTTCTTGAAGAGGTCTTTTACGTTCCTTGTTAGTTGTATTTCTAGGTATTTTATTCTCTTTGTAGTAATTGTGAATGGCAGTTCACTCTTGATTTGGCTCTCTTTAAGTCTGTTATTGGTATATAGGAATGCTTGTGATTTTTGCACATTGATTTTGTATCCTGAGACTTTGCTGAAGTTGCTTATCAGTTTCAGGAGATTTTGGGCTGAGGCAATGGAGTCTTCTAAATATACAATCACGTCGTCTGCAAATAGAGACAGTTTGACTTCCTCCTTTCCTAAGTGAATACCCTTTATTTCTTTTTCTTGCCTGATTGCTCTGGCTAGAAATTCCAATACTATGTTAAATAGGAGTGTTGAGAGAGGGCATCCTTGTCTAGTGCCAGATTTCAAAGGGAATGCTTCCAGTTTTTGCCCATTCAGCATGATGCTGGCTGTTGGTTTGTCATAAATAGCTTTTATTATTTTGAGATACGTTCCATCAGTACCTAGTTTATTGAGGGTTTTTAGTATAAAGGGCTGTTGAATTTTGTCAGAGGCCTTCTCTGCATCAATTGAGATAATCATGTGGTTTTTGTCTTTGGTTCTGTTTATGCAGTGAATTATGTTTATAGACTTGCGTATGTTGAACCAGCCTTGCATCCCTGGGATGAAGCCTATTTGATCATGGTGGATAAGCTTTTTGATGTCCTGCTGCAATCGGTTTGCCAGTATTTTATGGAAGATTTTTGCATCTATGTTCATCATGGCTATTGGCCTGAAGTTTTCTTTTCTTGCTGAGTCTCTGCCGGGTTTTGCTATCAGGATGATGTTGGTCTCATAAAATGATTTGGGAAGGATTCCCTCTTTTTGGATTGTTTGGAATAGTTTCAGAAGGAATGGTACCAGCTCCTCTTTGTATGTCTGGTAGAATTTGGCTGTGAACATATCTGGACCTGGGCTTTTTTTGGGTGGTAGGCTATTAATTGCTGCCTCAACTTCTGCCCTTGTTATTGGTCTATTCAGGATTTCGACTTCTTCCTGGTTTAGGCTTGGGGGGATGCAAGTGTCCAGGAATTTATCAGTTTCTTCCAGGTTTACTAGTTGATGTGCATAGAGTTGTTTGTAATAATCTCTGATGATGGATTGTGTTTCTGTGGAATCTGTGGTAATATCCCTTTGTCGTTTTTTATTGCCTCTATTTGATTATTCTCTGTTTTCTTTTTTATTAATCTGGCTAGTGGTCTATTTTGTTGATCTTTTCGAAAAACCAGCTCCTGAATTTATTGATTTTTTTGAAGGGTTGTGTCTCTATCTCCTTCAGTTCTGCTCTAATGTGTTATTTCTTGTCTTCTGCTAGCTTTTGAGTGTTTTTGATCTTCCTCCTCTAGCTCTTTCAATTTTGATGTTAGGGTGTCGATTTTAGATCTTTCCTTGATTCTCATGTGGGCATTTATTGCTATGTATTTTCCTCTAGACACTGCTTTAAATGTGTCCCAGACATTCTGGTACGTTGTGTCTTCTTTCTCGTTGGTTTCGAAGAACATCTTTATTTCTGCGTTCATTTAATTGTTTATCCAGTCAACATTCAAGAGCCATTGTTCAGTTTCCATGAAGCTGTGTGATTCTGAGTTAGTTTCTGAGTTCTAACTGAACTCAGTTAGTTTCTGATTGCACTGTGGTCTGAGAGACTGTTTGTTATGATTTCCATTCTTTTGCATTTGCTGAGGAGTGATTTACTTCCAATTATGTGGTCAGTTTTAGAGTAGGTGTGATGTGGTGCTGAGAAGAATGTATATTCTGTGGATTTGGGGTGGAGAATTGTGTAAATGTCTATTAGGTTTGCTTGGTCCAGGTCTGAGTTCAAGTCCTGGATATCCTTGTTAATTTTCTGTCTCGTTGATCTGTCTAATATTGACAATGGGGTGTTAACATCTCCCACTATTATTGTGTGGGAGTCTAAGTCTCTTTGTAAGTCATTAAGAACTTGCTTCATGTACCTGTGTGCTCCTGTATTGGGTGCGTATATATTTAGGATCTTAGCTCTTCTTGTTGCATTGATCCTTTTACCATTATGTAATGTCCTTCTTTGTCTCTTTTGATCTTTGTTGGTTTAAAGCCTATTTTATCAGAGATGAGAATTGCAACTCCTGCTTTTTTGTTGCTCTCCATTTGCTTGGTAAATCTTCCTCCATCCCTTTATTTTATTTTATTTTATTTTATTTTATTTTTCTCTGTCCTTTTATTTTAAGCCTTTGTGTATCCTTGCATGTGAGATGGGTTTCCTGGATACAGCACAGCGATGGGTTTTGGCTTTTTATCCAATTTGCCAGTCTGTGTCTTTTGATTGGGGCATTCAGCCCATTTACATTTAGGGTTAATATTATGTGTGAATTTGATCCTGCCATTTTGATGCTAGCTGGCTGTTTTGCCCGTTAGTTGATGCAGTTTCTTCATTGTGTTGATGCTGTTTACCATTTGGTATGTTTTTGGAGTGGCTGGTACTGGTTGTTCCTTTATATGTTTAGTGCCTCTTTCAGGAGCTCTTGTAAAGCAGGCCTGGTGGTGATGAAATCTCTGAGCAATTGCTTGTTCGTAAAGGATTTTATTTCTCCTTCGCTTATGAAGCTTAGTTTGGCTGGCTATGAAATTCTGGGTTGAAAGTTCTTTTCTTTAAAGATGTTGAATATTGGCCCTCACTCTCTTCTGGTTTGTAGGGTTTCTGCTGAGAGATCTGCTGTGAGTCTGATAGGCTTCCCTTTGTGGGTAACTCAACCTTTCTCTGGCCGCCCTTAGCATTTTTTCCTTCATTTCAACCCTGGTGAATCTGATCATTATGTGCCTTGTGGTTGCTCTTCTTGAGGAATATCTTTGTGGTGTTCTCTGTATTTCCTGGACTTGAATATTGGCCTGCCTTGCTAGGTTGGGGAAGTTTTCCTGGATAGTACCCTGAAGAGTGTTTTCCCGCTTGGATTCATTCTCTCCATCACATTCAGGTACACCTATCAAATGTAGATTAGGTCTTTTCACATAGTCCCATATTTCTTGGATACTTTGTTCATTCCTTTTTACCCTTTTTTCTCCAACCTTGCCTTCTTGTTTTATTTCATTGAGTTAATCTTTGAGCTCTGATATCCTTTCTTCTGCTTGGTCAGTTCGGCTGTTGAAACTTTTGTATGCTTCACGAAGTTCTCGTGTTGTGTTTTTCAGCTCCATCAATTCACTTATATTCCTAAGTTGTTTATTCTTGTTAGCATTTTGTCAGATTTTTTTTCAAGGTCTATGTTTCTTTGCATTGGGTTAGAACATGTTCTTTTAGCTCACAGAAGTTTCTTATTACCCACTTTCTGAAGCCTTTTTTTTGTCAATTCATCACACTCATTCTCCATCCAGCCTTGATCCCTTGCTGGTGAGGAGTTGTGATCCCTTGTAGGAGGAGAAGTGTTCTGGTTTCGGGTGTTTTAATCCTTTTTGTGCTGGTTTCTTCCCATCTTTGTGGATTTATCCACCTGTCCTCTTTTTAGTTGTTGACGTTCAGACTGGGGTCACTGAGTGGACATCCAGTTTGTTGATAATGAAGTTATTTCTTTCTGTTTCTTAGTTTTCCTTCTACCAGTCAGGCCTCTCTGCTGTAGGACTGCTGAGGTCCACTCCATGCCCTGCTTGCCTGGGGATCACCTGCAGCGGCTGCAGAACAGTAAGGGTTGCTGCCAGTTTCTTCTTCTGCTATCTTTGACCAAGAAGGATACCCGCCAGATGTCAGTCTGAGCTCTCCTTTATGAGGTGACTCTTTGGATATGTGGGGGTCAGGGAGCTGCTTGAGGAGACCGTCTGTCCTTATAGGAGCTCAAGTGCTGAGCTGTGAGCTCCGTTGTTCATTCAGAGCTGCTGGGCAGGTACGTTTACGTCTGCTGCAGCAGAACTCATGAACCCTCCCCCCCTTTTTTTTTCCCCAGATGCTCTGTCCTGGGGAGTTAGGGGTTTGTTTATAAGTTTTCTGTCGTGCTGCTGCCTTTTTCAGGGCTTCCCTGCCCAGCGAGGAGGCAGCCTAGTCACTGTCTGCCTGCAGAGGCTTTGCTGAGCTGCTGTGGCCTCTGCCCAGCTGTCGTGTGAACTTCCCTGCAGTCCTGTTTATACGGATGTAGTTAGAACTGCCTCGGCAATGGTGGCCCACCTCTATAATGGCAGACTCTCTCTGTAATGGTGGGCTGCCTCGGCAATGGCAACCTACCTCTATAGTGGTGGACTGCTTCGGTAATGGCGGATGGCCCTTCCCCACAGAGCTGGACCCTCCCGGGTTCAGCTGTGTGTGCTGTGAAACTCTCAATCCAGAGCATTTCAGATTGCTGTTTTTTTGTGAGGGGTGGGAGCAGCTGAGCCTGATCACCTGGCTCCCTGCCTCAGAGCCTTTTTTTTTTTTTTTTTTTTTTTTCAGTTGAATGGTTGACTGTCTCCCAGGTGTTCCAGTCGCCTGTTGAAAAGGTGCTGGGATCTATGTGATTTCCTGTGCCACGACCCACTGCACCGGCTGAAACAGCAGCGCTGAGATTCGTGGGGCTTTTTTGCTCCGGAATCTACTGGCCTGGCTCCCTGCTTCAGTCCCCTTTTTTTAATCAGATGAATGGGTGACTGCCTTCCAGGAGCTCCAATCGCCAGCTAAAACAGTGCCCAGACCTGTTTATTTTGTACGGAGAACCGCCACGCTGGGGCACCGGCAAAACATCCGTGCTGGTGAAAACAGCCTCGCCGGCCAAACCAGCTGCACTGGCGACCGGTGGGGCTCCTCCGCCTGGGAATCTCCTGGTCTATGGGCAATAAAAATCCATCTGGAAATGCGGCGTCCACTCACCCTGTGCGCTTTCGCTGGGAGCTGCAATCCTGAGCTGCTCCTAATTGGCCATCTTGGATCCCTCCCTCCTTTTTCTTCTTCTTTACCTCCCGTATCTAATTGGCCACTGTTTTACCTTTTTTTTTTTTTTTTTTTTTTTTTTTTTAAGATGGAAGTCTTACTCTGTTGTTCAGGCTGGGAGTACAGTCCTGTCATCTCGGCTCACTGCAACCTCCATCTCCTGGGTTCAAGCGATTTTCCTGCCTCAGCCTCCCAGGTAGCTGGGATTACAGGCATGTGCCACCATACCTGGCTAATTTTTGTATTTTTAGTAGGGATTTTGCCATGTTGGCCAGGCTGATCCTGACTTCAAGTGATCCGCCCACTTTTGTCTTCCAGTGTCTTAGCAGTTTTAAAAATTATCTTTGGAATTTATCTCATCTCGATTTCTAATTTATTTAATTTAATTGAAACCTTAATCATTTTTGTTCTTCCAACATGTTGAGTATGTATACTGATTTTCCTGAGTACCCCCACTTGCCTCATGCTCCAGTTATGCTTCCCATAGTTATCAGCACTGAATGCTAATAATAATACCTTGTTCATATCAGTTGTTATTAAAACCCTTCATTTATTCCTTATTATCTTCAAGTTAAGACCAGCTTCCCAGTCGTGACCTACAGGACTCTATCTGTGACCCCAACACTTAACACAGATGTGTTTCAGAATTTAGAATTTTTTGGATTTTAGAAAAGTAATATGGCATATGCAATATATATGTAACATTATCTGCCCATTCCTGAATACTTATGGGAGTGAATGGCAGGTGCTTTCAATAATTACGCTGGGGCAGTAGGTTTAAACTAGACCTTTCTTGAGCAAACCAGGATATTATTTACACAGGTTGAAGATGTCAAGCAAAGAACATTAGGGATGAAGCAATACAGGGAGAACAGATAGAGTGAAGGAAGCAGTGGAGTCCTGGAGAAATATTTGAAAAGGAAAAAGGAATGTGGCTCCTGAGGCAGGAGGGAAAACTGGAGCAGGTAACCTTCCAGAATCCCAGGGAAGAGTCATTGCTTTTCTGTTATTTTAGAAACAGAGCCCTTTTAGGCGATCCCTAATTAGATTATGATTATTTGCAATGAGAGGTCATATTCTTAATTAAAAGCGCTTTTACCTCTTCTTAGAATACTATGTTTGAATGACTTTTTATGTATATTTAAGCATTTCTGTTTTATAGTCATTTGACCAAAATCTAATTCAGATTAGCTTAAATCCAAATGTCATTTCATGCTATGTTTTATCCTGAGGTTGCTAGCTATTTAGTCAAATATAGTGAGTATAATCACTACAGACTTAAATTTTTATGTCAAGAGGCAGAACGCATGTATTCTGTAATACTGAATCCTATAATATTGAAAATCAAAAACAGCCCTTTTTTTCTTCTGTATAAAATAAGATTTTTAAGGAAGTCGGCAGGAAAATACAACAAGTGAATATTTTACATTCTTAGTGGTTTATGGTTGGCAGTTTCCCCCAGCATTTTGTTATGAAAAAGTTAAGTGCACAGAACTGAAAGACTGATGCCCACCAGCTAGATTCTGTTACTAACATTTTGCTATATTTGCTTGTCACTGCACTGTCCATCTATTTGTCCGTCACTGCACTGTCCATCTATTTGTCCCTCTTTCCAACCATCAGTCTTTTTTTTGTGTGTAAGCATTTCAAGTAAGTTGACTGGTAATTTTCCTAAGCAGCCGTCTTTTTATTTTGTTACTGATTATTTCCTCAATTTTGTAATTATAATGTCAGTACATTTTATGCAGATATTTCAGCTAATGCTTTTTCCTATTTCTAGAAATCTGAGATTGCCAATAATCTGTCAGTCTTAAATTATTTTTTAAAAAAGTGCTGATAAATAGTGTCAGACCTGATTAGTGCCTTCTTTCTCCATTGTTTTGTAATCCAGACAATTAAAACTGTTAATCATGAAAACATAATTTATAGTGGTTTTAAAACATGATTTTCAGAATTTTAAATAAATATTTATTCATATTATATTGTTTTCAGAGTGGAGAGATCTACAGACCAAGTCATCAAGCCAGTCAATGTAGGAGCTCTGTCAAAATGGGTTGGGAAGATACCACCAGATGTTTTGCAAGACATGGCAGTGATTGCGCCTATGCTTGCTAAACTTGGATATGACCCATATGCCAACCCACCTAACTATGGAAAACCTGATCCCAAAATTCTTGAAAACACTCGAAGGGTAAGTGAGATTTTTTAAAGCAACTGAGAAAACTAGATTTGAAATTTGGGACCTGAATATTTTTTTCTTATTTTATTTCTTACTATTTAATGATCAGAAAATTATTTTAAATTAGAAAATTTTGGGCCTAGCATAGGGCTGACACCTGTAGTTTCAGTACTTTGGAAGGCCAAGGTGGGAGTGAGCCCAGAATTTCAATACTAGCCTGGGAAACAAAAAAAATAAAAACATTAGCCAGGTGTGGTGGCGCATGACTCTAGTCCCAGCTACTTGGGAGGGTGAGGTGGGAGGATTGCTTGAGCTTTGAGAGGTCAAGGCTACAGTGAGCTCAGACTATGCCACTGCGCTATAGCCTGGGTGACAGAGCGAGACCCTGTCTCAAAAAAAGAAGAAAGAACAACAACAAAGTTCTATTTGTAGAATGCTTTCTTATCAGAAGTCTTCCATTGCGTTTTAAGGATAACTGGCTCTTTGCGGATAGTTCTTAGGGTATTTTCCTCAAGTTTCTAGGAATGGTACTCACTGTTGGGAGATTTATTCTCAGCCAATTACTGTAGATCTGTATAAATACCAGAATTATTAGTGACCTTACTTCTGATTTCTTTTTTTTTTGTAAATCTAATAGTTACTTTACTTTTAAATCTTTGTTTAGATGAGGCATACCTAAAAGCTAAACAGTGGCTGTGCTAGAACAATTATTAAACACTAGTCTTCTGATTAAGAGAAAGTTGCTATTAAAGTGACATCAGTTTTTCTTTTAGTAAGTTATGCTCATGTCTTTATAAAATGTTGTTTCAGAAAGTGCTGAAAACTCAGAGCTAATTCAATTATATAGCCTACTAGTGGAGTCTATTTCAAATCAGACCTTATACATTTTTTAATGCAGTAAGATATATTTAACATAAAATTTACTACTCTAGCACTTTTAAAGTGTACAATTCAGTGGCATTAAATACGTTCACATTGTTGTGCAGCTGTCACCACCATCTATCTCCAGAACTTTTCTTGTCTTTTCAAACTGAAATTCTGTGCCCATACTCTTCATTCCCTAGCCCCGTCAACTGCAGTTTTTTATGTCACTTACATGTATTATTTTTTGAAACTACATTTCAAATAAGACAGCCATGTTAGCATAAGTTCACTGCTGGGCTGTTTGATTCCCGGGTGAAAATTCATTGGCTTTATCTGCTATTCTGTTGTTTATATTGATGTCCTTCCCTCCCTACAACCATATACCATATCATGTCTTTATTCTGTCTTTTGATACCTTTAATTGACAAATTTATGACACATTAATTTCATGAGATTAATTTCTATGTGAATTCCTTTTTGTTAAGTATTACTTTTATGGCTGAGCGTGGTGGCTCACGCCTGTAATCCAAGCACTTTGGAGGCCAAGGCGGGTGGATCACCTGAGGTCGGGAACTCAAGACCAGCCTGACCAACATGGTGAAACCTTGTCTTTAAAAAAAAAAAAAAAAAAGTATTACTTTTATTTCGCCTTTTCAATTCATCATTAGCAGCTATATGGGAAGAGCTGCCTTCCTGCAAACCATCACATATGAAGTCAAATAAAACAAAAACGGCTATCCTTTTTATACTTTTCATCTATATAAAAACGTTTCCATTATAAAAATATAAATTCATTATATGAAACTTACAAAATTAAAAAGAGAATAAAAATCACCTGTCATGTTCCCACCCAGACACATACACATATTATTCTTTATATTTTCATGTATTTTCCCTCCTCTGCATTATGTTAAGCAAACGTAAGATTACATATTTTATTATCTTACATTTATATAGACACAATTTTGTATCCAGCCCTTTCCTTTTAATATTCATGAGCATTTTTCCATTATATGCATGCTTTTTAAACATAATTTTTTTTACTTACATATCTTCATAGAAGCCACCTTAAATTCTTTCTGAAACAGTAGTAAATGAATGAATAAATCAACAAACAAAGTACATTTCCCTAGCAGATGTTCTATAATTGATTTTACCTTTTTTCTTTTGTTGTTTAATTTTCTGTTTGACAAATTGTGCTGTAGTGAACATCTTTGCACATACTCAATTTTAGAATTTTTTTTTAAGTTAGGACCAATAAAAGTAGAATTAAACTAGGGCAAAGTATCTGAGATTTTTTAAAGCTGTTTGATATCTATTGATTATTTAAAAAAAAAAAAAATCCTTTGGGCTGGCCACCACATTTTGGGAGGACCAGGTGGGTGGATTGCATGAGCTTAGGAGTTCAAGACCAACCTGGACAACATGGCGAAACCTTGTCTGTACAGAAAATACAAAAGTTATCCAGGTGTGGTGGCACATGTCTGTGGTTTCAGCTACTTAGGAGGCTGAGGCGAGAGGATTGCTTAAGCCCAGGAATTTGAAGTTACAGTGAGCTGAGACTGTACCACTGCACTCCAGCCTGGGTGATGGAGCAAGACCCTGTCTCAAGAAAACAAAAATAAAAAACAAACAAAAAAACCTTTGAACTACCAGCATAATGGAAGTAATTTATTTTAGATTTTTGTTGGTTTTAATAGATTTCATTGATTAATGTAATTGAACATTTTCACATTATTAGCTATATGAATATATTCTTTTATAAACTGTGTTTTAAGTTTTTATTTATTTATTTGAGACAGAGTCTTGCTCTGTTGGCACAATCTTGGCTCGCTGCAACCTCTGCGTTATGCATTCAAGCGATAATTCTTTTGCCTCAGGTGGGATTGTAGGCATGCTCTATCACACCTGGCTATTTTTTATTTTCATTTTTAGTAAAGGTAGGGTTTCATCCTTTGTTGGCCTGGCTGATCTCAGACTCCTGACCTCAAGTGATCCACCTGCCTTGGCCTCCCAAAGTTCTGAGATTACAGGCCTGAGCCACTCTTTTAAGTGTTATATGTATTAAAGTTTTGTGAGCTACAGTCTGCTAAAAATGAAGCGTACGTCAGGACTACTTTCATGGTCCTCGATAATTTCTTTGTGGTTGGTAATTCATAGCTTTCTCCTTTGCACAATACTGAAAGGGTTTTTTATAACCAACGTACATGTACAATGATATTTTGAGGTTTCTCAGGCAGTGGACATTATAGTTTTCCTACATGCAAATTGGCTTGGCTAGATTATCCTTTATTTTCTTGAGTGATGGGTTTGGAAAAATGCTATGGTTTGTATCCATGTGACTAAATAATCTATTTCATACACACTTGTGGTTTTTGGAAGGATTTTAAAATGTACACTGACAAAAAAACACCTTTTTTTTCCCCCTCACTCTGCCTATCTTTTAAGTGACAGATAATTTTGAGGAAGAAAAGATGAAGTGTGAACTGTAATTTCATTTTTGGGTCTTTTGTGGTAATGCATACAAGCTGACATTCTTGTCTTGTGAGGGTAGGTTTCATAAGGCCTTCTTGCAAACGAAATCCTGTCTCTTCAAAGCTTTTTTGCTTGTGATAAGTCAGATGCTAATATATCTGGCACTGATGATCATAAGGTTTTTTTATAGAGCAATGCTTGAAAAGAGATCATTGATTTTTAGCTATGATATGAGATGGACCGCAGAGAAAGAGGTGGCTGGGGAAAGTGTTTTCCTTAGTTCTGGGGTGAGAGTGGGAGAAAAATCACAATTTGACTGAGAATATAGAATTTTTATCTCTAGGCCTAAAAATGCTATTTTTCGTACAATTCTGGGTAGTCTGCAAGTAATAAAGAGTCAGTACATTTTAGGGACATATTTTGCCCAGTATTGAATAAATAATCATGTGCTTCATGCTTACTATGACTCACATAGTAAATTTGTAATGAAATGTTAACATATTTTGTACCCTCTCTTACCATAGTCTCTAATCCTAAAATTATAGCACATTTCATTAAATAGTGCTGTCTGGGTTACATCCTCAGCCCTCTTCTTGCATAGATTCTTAACCTTTTAGACTTAGGAACTTATTTGAGAATTTGATGAAACTTGTGGATCTCCACCTCAGAAATACAGACGATTGAATACACAGATTTTACCCACAATTTCAGTGGATGCATAGATGCCCCAGAAGCCCATCAGATTAAGGATTCCTCTTACTCACAATCTCAGTGGGTGCATAGATGCCCCGAAAGCCCGTCAGATTAAGGATTCCTCTTACCCACAATTTCAGTGGGTGCATAGATGCCCCGGAAGCCCATCAGATTAAGGATTCCTCTTACCCGCAATCTCAGTGGATGCATAGATACCCCGGAAGCCCGTCAGATTAAGGATTCCTCTTACCCACAATTTCAGTGGGTGCATAGATGCCCCAGAAGCCCGTTAGATTAAGGATTCCTATTCTATGGTCTCATTGCTCAAGCCCATCCACTCATGGGGCTTTCATTACAACCTATTTGCTGATGATCATGAATCTGTATTTTCTAGTGGATCTCTTTCCTGAGCCCCAGATTCATTATTTCCAACTATCTTCTGTGTGTGTCCACCAGAGGCTCTCAAAGACCTCAAGTTCAAAGTCCAAAATTGAATTTATTGTTTAACCTTGTTCCCTGAGAGGCAGAAGCTAGGTAGAATTGTTCATTAAACTGAACGGGAATCCACTGTGAGAGTGAGGATAATGCTGTGCTTGTCGATGCTTGCAGTATGTACCTATGAGCCAAAGAGCAGGTTTGAGGAACAGAGGCCTCAGGGCACGTGGCTCAAGACCCAAAACAATTCAAAGACCTGGTTGCTAAACTTAGAGAGAGAGAGCTGAAAAGCAAATCCAATTTATGAATGGAATATTTAGTTGGAAATCTGAGTAGATAGTACTGAGGAAGAGCAAGTGATCAAATGGAAAAAGCATGTACCAAGGTGCAGAGCCAACAGTAACAGACAAGAAGAAACATGAAAATGAAGTCAGCTGGGCAGGGGTTATATTAAATCCCTGAACCAAACAGGAAAAAGCTGCAGCAGTTGGAATTGATATTCTTACATTAAAGATAAAGCCTGGAATGAATGCGTATTTATGTTTTCTGGTTCCTATACCCACCAAAAACTGCTTGTTCCTGTTTTTTTCTATCTCCGTCCATAGTATGCTTACTCACCCAGTTACCCAAATGAGGATTACCTAGCTTTGTAGATCACATGTAATTGGTCACCAAGTCCTCTTGATTCTACATTTGTAAATATCTTGATTCTGTCCTATTTACTTTTAGCTGCCTTGGTTAAGTTTCTCCTCATTTCTCACATGAAGTGTGGCAATAACCTCTTATTTTGTTGTTGTCTTTGTTTTGTAGTCATTCTACTACATTTTCTTTTCTTTTTTTTTTTTTTTTTGAGATGGAGTCTCGCTCTGTCGCCAGGCTGGAGTGCAGTGGCGCAATCTCAGCTCACTGCAGCCTCTGCCTCTTGGTTCCCCCAATTCTCCTGCCTCAGCCTGAGTAGCTGGGACTACAGCCTTGCGCCACCACACCCAGCTAATTTTTGTATTTGTAGTGGAGACAGGGTTTCACTAGGTTGGCCAGGATGGTCTGGATCTCTTGACCTCGTGATCCAACTGCTGCAGCCTCCCAAAGTGCTGGGATTACAGGCGTAAGCCACCGTACCCAGCCTCTACTATTTTCTGTATTCCTCGGAAGGTATTTTTTCAGAGCTTGGAATGTATCATCTCCTTACTTGAAATTCTTGAATGATTCCACTGTTACTATAGGATAGAGTCTAGACTTCTTAGAATGACATTTACTTTTCGAATATTTGGATATTTTCTCGTTATCTTTTTGTTGTTGATGTCTAATGTCACCATGGTTTGTTTCAGACCTTTGAAATATATTGAATATTGCTTTATGGCCAGTATATGGTCTTACATGCTCACTTGAAAAAATATGTATTCTGTGATTATTGCAGAGTTCTGTAAATATCCACAAGGTTAGTTTTATAGTGTTGTTACAGTCTTACCTTATTTGATGTTTTGGTCTGCTTTATTAATTTTGGGGAAAATTATATGCATTTTTCAGTTTTTCCTTATGTTTCTAGCAATTTTGTTTCATGTAATTAGGATCTATATCATTGGAGCACCATTTAGATCTTAAAGAATTAACTTTTTTGTAATTATGAGGTATTTCTCTTTATCTCTGATGTTACTTTCTGAAAGTCTACTTTGCTGATAAGAATACAGCCACAACAGTGTTTTTACGTGTACTATATACGTGGTATATTTTCCATATTCTTTTACTTTTAACCTGTGTCTTTATGTAGCTGGCTTTGTTTCTTAATCCAGTTTTATAATCTCTGCCTTTTAAATGGAGTGTTAATGTATTTACATTTATTGTAATTATTCATTTTATTGGATTTAAAGCTACCATCTTGCTATTTGTTTTTTATTTGGATCATCTGTTTTTGTTTATTTGTTTCTCTTTTTCTGCCTTCTTTTGGATTAATTTTTTTGGTATTTTATTTTGTATATTATCTCCTCCTTTTAGCTATGCCTCTTTGTTGTTGTTTTTTGCTTACAGTGGTTGCTCTAATAAGACATGGGCTGCACAGTTTTTATTTTGTAAAAATCCAGATAGTAAATATATTATACTTTGTGAGCCACAGATGGGCTCTTATCTGGCATTATTTCTCTTTAGCCTGATGAACTTCCTTTAGCATTTCTTATGGTAAGGGTATGTTGAGTACTAATGCTGTTAAGTGCTTTTTTTTTTCTAAATTTGAAAATGTGGTGTTTTTTTTAAATTTTATTTTGAGAATATTTTGCTGGACATAGAATTCTAGGTTATTGGTTGTATTTTTTAAAAATTTTAAACATTAAAAAGATATTATTTTATTGGCTTCCCATATTTTTGATGGAAGTCAGCTGACATTCTTATGAATGTAATCTTTTCTTTTTCTTTGACTGCTATAAGATTTTTCCCTGTTTTTGGTTTTCAGCAGTTTGATTATAATATACCAAATTCACTGATTCATTCTACTGCCATCTCCAGCATGGGCCTTAGTTTTTATCAGTTTTTATTAGCCTATCTTTGAATTCATTGATCCTTTCTTTTTCTGTGTCCAGTCTGCTGTTAAGCCCATCTTGTCACTTCTTTATTTCAGATCATTTATTTTTGAGTTGTAGAATTTCTCTTTCTCTGCTGGAATTCTTTACTCTTTACTCATTCTGTTGATCTTTTCCTTAAGTTATTTAACATACTCATAATAACTTTTAAATCTTCATCCATGGGTCTCTCTCTGTTGACTTTTTTTCTTTATTATGGGTTATAGGTATACTAGGTTTGGTTCCAGACCACCAAAATAAAGTGAATATCCCAATAAAACAAGTCACACATATTTTGATTTCCCAGTACATATAAAAGTTATACACTATATTATTGCTAAAAAAAAAAAATGCTAGCAATCAACCAGGTCTTTAGCAAGTCATAAATATTTTGCTGGTGGTGAGTCTCACCTCCATGTTGATGACAGCTGGACCATTCAGGGTAGTGGTTGTTAAAGACTGGAGTGGCTATAGCAATTTGTTTTGTTATGTAATATTCTAAACTCTTTGCAGTCTTTTCAACAATGTTCACAGCATCTTCACCAGGAGTAGATTCCATCTCAAGAAACCACTTAGTCTGCTCATCCATAAGAAGTCACTCCTCATTTATTCAAGTGCAATCATAAGATTACGGCAATTGAGCCACATCTTCAGGCTCACTTCTAGTTCTAGTTCTTTTATTATTTCTACCACATCTGCAGTTCCTTCCTCCATTGAAGTCTTGAACCCTTCATTGTCATCCATCTGATTCTTCCAAATTCCTGTTAACATTGAAATTTTGACCTCCTCCCATGAATTACAAATGTTCTTAGTGGTATCTAAAATGGTGAATCCTTTCCAGAAGGTTTGCAGTTGACTTTGCACAAATCTATCAGAGGAATTAGTGTGTATGGTAGCTATAGTCTTATGAAACGTATTTCTTAAATAATGATATTGACAGGGCCAGGCGCACGCAGCAGCTCAAACCTGTAATCCCAGCACTTTGGGAGGCCGAGGTGGGTGGATAACCTGAGGTCAGGAGTTCAAGGCCAGCCTGGCCAACATGGCGAAACCCCATCTCTACTAAAAATACAAAAATTAGCTGGGTGTGGTGGCTTGTGCCTGTAATCCCAGCTGCTCAAGAGGCTGAGGCAGGAGAATCGCTTGAACTCAGGAGGTGGAGGTTGCAGTGAGCCAAGATCACACCACTACACTCTACTCTGGGCGACCAAGTAAGACTCCATCTCAAAACAAAACAAAACAAAACAAAACTTGACAGTCGAAATTACTCTTTGATCCATGAGCTACAGAATGGATTCTGTGTTAGCAAGCATGAAAACAACATTCATCTCCTTGTATATTCCTATCAGAACTCCTGGGTGACAAGGTGCATTGTCAACAAGCAATAGTATTTTGTAAGAAATCTTTTTTCCTAAGCAGTAGGTCTCAACAGTGGGCTGAAAATTGCACTTTTATGTTATGGAGATAGCTTCTTTCCTTAAGCTTCATGAACCAACAACCTCTGCTAGCCTCTAACTTTTCTTCTGTAGCTTCCTCACCTCTCTCAGCCTTTATAAAATGGAAGAGAAATAGGACCTTGCTCTGAATTAGGCTGTGGCGTAAGAGAATGTGGTGGCTGGTTTTATCTGTCTAGTCCACTAAAACTTTTGCCATATCTTCATTGAGACTCTCACTTTCTTACCACTTGTGTGTTCATTGGAATAGCACTTGAATTTACTTCAAGAATTTTTCCTTTGATTCACAGCTTGACTATTTGATGCAAGAGTCCTGGCTTTCAGCATGCCTTCCTCATTAAGCTTGATCATTTCTAGCTTCTGACTTAAAGTGAGAGATATGTGACTATTCCTTTCATTTGAACACTTAGAGCCCATTGTAGGATTATTAATCAGCCCTTTTTCAATATCAGTGTGTCTCAGGAATAGGGAGGCCTGTTGGAAACAGATGCTTGGTGCCGCAAAGAAAAATTAGCACTGAGACAAAGGATCTTTCAGCAACGCACTTGGGAGGGAGAGAGATGGGGGAACAAACAGCTAGTTGGTGTAGCTGCCAGAACATACACAACACTGATTAAGTTAGCTGTTTTCTATGGGCTTGGATTGTGGCACCCAAAATGATTACATGGTAACATCAAAGATCAGCAATCGCACATCACCATGACAGATGTAATAATGAAGAAGCTGGAAATACTGCAAGAATTACCACAATGTCACACAGAGACATGAAGGGCGCACATCCTGTTGGAAAAATGGCACCAGTAGACTTGCTCACTGCAGGATTGCCACAAACCTTCAATTTGTAAAAAAGAAAAAGAAAAAAAGAAAAAAATATCTGCGAAGCACAATGAAATGAGGTATGCCTGCACTTGTTTGCTTCTTCACGTGTCTTAGAAATTTTACCTGCGTACTGGGTCTTTAAGAGAAGGGTAGAGAATGAACTAGGTAATACTTTTTGTTTTATTTTTCTTAAAGAGGGCAGTTGTTTCCTCCATCAGGTAGCTAAGATGATCATTCAGATTTTCCGGTGAATCAGGCTGAGCTGGGGCTGAGCTGGAGCTGAGCTGGAGCTAAGCAGCAGCTTTAATTAATTTCACTTTACCTCTGGATTCAAATGAGATTATGGAAATTTGACTTTTAGTCCAACCCTTTGCTTTCTGTATCCTTTTAGATGAGGGGTTGATTTCTTTGATTTTAGCAAGATTTCAGCTGGGAGACAGTTGGGTTGAAGACGAAATTAATTTACTTTACCTCTGGATTGCAACTGCAGAAGGGCCCTGAAACCCTAGCACCACGCAGCACTGGGAGATCTCTCTCTGTCTCTCACTGTGCCCCTGCCAGCACTTAGTAAGATTCTCTTGTAGTATTAAATATAACTGTCAGGCCAAGAGATTTGTTTTTACACTTGGGATTCTTTCAGATTCTAATCACACCAGACCACAGTCGCATTACAAGTTTGGCTTGTTTTGGCAAAATCTTTCCACGTATCAGAGACCTCCTTTTCTGCCCACTTGTACCCAGACAGGCAGTTGATTCAAGGTAGCTAGAGACAGGCTTTTATTTCTCTGAAGAACTCGTCCTTCTCTGGAAGTTTGGCTCACTTAGACTTCTTGGCATTCGTTTACTGCTCTTTCACGGCTTTACGGAAGAGTATGAAGTTAAGTTTTTGTGGTGTTTTCTTGTTTTAATGAGAACAGTGGTTTTTTTGGGATCAGCTACATTCAAACGAGATTGGAACTCTTTAGAATGCTGGTATTAAGATTATTTGCCTTCTGCTTTCAACCTTCCTTTTCAACCTCATCTCTTTTTACTCTTTTAGCCACACCACAGTACTTCCTTTTCATTACCATAGCACATTGTATACCTCCATACCTTTGTCCCTTCTGCCTTAATTGACCTTTTTCTTCTGATCTTACAGCTTCATCTTTTATTTTATTATTTATTTATTTATTTTATTTTTTGAGACAGAGTCTCGCTCTGTCACCCAGGTTGAAGTGCAGTGGTGCACTCTTGGCTCACTGCAACCTCTGTCTCCTGGGTTCAAGCAATTCTCCTGCCTCAGCCTCCTGAATAGCTGGGATTACAGGTGCGTGCCACCACACACGGCTAATTTTTGTATTTTTAAGTGGAGACAGGGTTCCACCATGTTGGTCAGGCTGGTCTCGAACCCCTGACCTCGTGATCTGCCCGCCTCAGCCTCCCAAAGTTCTAGGATTACAGGAGTGAGCCACCGCACCCGGCTTGTCTTTTAAAACTCAACTCACATGGCTCCTCTTCTGTGCAAGAGATCTTCCTGCTACACTGTACCTACATTTACTCATGTACTTTTCACATTATATTGGGATAATTTATATTATATGTTGCTTCTTTTAGACTAAGGACGTATCTACTTTGTCAGACATGCCTTCACCTGAATATAGTTCATAGTGATGCTATAGTCTTTATTTAGCCAAAGTAACAACTTCCTGGTCTGAAAAAAAAAAGACTATGTATCCCTTCAACAGAATAAGATAGTTTTAAAAGTAATGATGTGGGAGGATCTCTAAGATATGGTTGATGTTATGATTTACCATTTGTATTTAGAAAAACAGCTGTGTATGTATTTTATTATATATTTGCTGTGTATGTATTTTAATATTTATTTATGTTGAAACAGTCTCATTCTATTGCCCAGGCTGGAGTTCAGTGGTGTGATCTCCACTCACTGCAATCCCCGCCTCCCGGGTTCAAGTGATTCTCCTGCCTCAGCCTCCGAAGTAGCTGGGATTACAGGTGTACACCACCGTGCCCGGCTATTTTTTTTTTTTTTTTTTTTTGAGAGAGAGTCTCGCACCGTTGCCTGGGCTGGAGTGCAGTGGCACAATCTCAGCTCACTGCAACCTGTGCCTCCTGGGTTCAAGCGATTCTCCTGCCTCAGCCTCTTGAATAGCTGGGATTACAGGCGTCCACCCCCATGCCAGCTAATTTTTTGTATTTTTAGTAAAGATGGGGTTTCACTATGTTGGCCAAGCGGTTCTCAAACTCCTGCCCTCTTGATCTACCCACCTCAGCCTCCCAAAGTGCTGGGATTACAGGCAAAAGCCACCACACCTGGCTAATTTTTATATTTTTGGTAGAGACGGGGTTTCACCACGTTGCCCAGGCTGGTCTCGAGCTGCTGACCTCAGGTGATCTGCCCACCTCGGCCTTCCAAAGTGCTGGGATTACAGGCGTGAGTCACTGCACCTGGCCTGTATATGTATTTTTTTTTTTTTTTAATAAATAAGTAAAGACTTTTCAAGGACAAAGACCATATCATTTGCATTTTGTAGCCAATGCCAAGCTTAATACTTGACAATTACTTGATGCTCAATAAAATGATTATTATTAGCAAAATGAACCTTACTTGTGGAAAAATAATATGCTAAGAAAAGGTGTATTCAGATATGAGGCTCTTGGAGTTATGGCTCAGCTCACAAGGCATCTGCTGTAGGTGAGAAATGCTCTGTTACCCAGAGGTGAATCTCCAGAGGTTGTGGCAGCATTCATAACTATGTATCAGTCTGGACTCAGTTGGGGAAAGACTGAGCCACTGTAAGTTTTATAGGAGTGAGGGGTTTAATATATTAACTAAGGCTTACACAGATGTGGGCAGATCTAGAGAAGTGAAGGTCTGCGCATGTTTTATTGTATACTGAACATGTTTAAAGTAGGAGTAGCAAATGAGCTAGATACAGCTACAGTTGGAAGACCAGGGAAATAGGCCTTGATGACTGAAACCTAAGCTCTAGAGTGGACAGAGAAGTGCTAGAAAACTGCCTCTCACTACCAAAGTAGGACTCAGTGTGGGAGCTGCACGAAAGGTCTGTGAAGCCTGCCATGGGGATAAGGTGGAGCTTTAGGAGAGGGTGGAGCGACTGCATCTGACTGCCTTGACCTCTTGAAAGTAATGGCGCCTTCATTGCCACCTTCAAAAGCTCATTGGCAGCCTCTGACCCAGAACCACTCCGGGAAAGGAATTCTGGGAGGCTTAATTTTCTGTCCTAGGTAACCACGGTGGTGGTGCCCATTGGCCATTCCTTTGCCAGCCTGGCTTACATATACACCCATGTAAACCATATTTAACTGCTAAGATAAAGCTAATGCTCTGCTTAATATGATGTAACTATCGCTTAGCAAACTGAAAGCATGCTACCCATTCCCTTTAAGAGGAGATGCTGTGTTTCGTATTGTGCTTTGTCCATTTCTGGCTGAGATGAATGTGCTCTGCTAACTGAGTCACATCCCCTCTTTGATATCCTGAAACTTAGATATACTGAGATATAGTTAGCCTTGCCTTTCCTTGCCTTCCCTTCCCTTTCCCCTTCCCCTTCCCCTTCCCTTTCCCTTTCCTTTTTGCAGAGTCTTGCTCTGTCACCCAGGTTACAGTATAGTGGCAGCATCATAGCTCACTGCATCCACATACTCCTGGGCTCAAGCGATCCTCCTGCCTTAGCTTCTCAACCATAGGTGTGCGCCACCACACCTGGCTAAATTTTTTTTTATTTTTAACTTTTTGTACAGACAGGCTGTCACTGTGTTGCTCAAGCTGCTCTTGAACTCCTGGCCTCAAGCAGTCCTGCCACCTTGGCCTCTCAAAGTGCTAGGATTATAGGTATGAACCACTGTGCCCAGCCAGTCGATATACCCTATATTAGAGAATATTATTAGACAGGGAAAAGTGGAAAAAAGAATTAGTTAATATATTCAGTATGTATTCATATCAAAGCAAACAAGAATATCTGCTAAACTATTGTAGTTCTCATCTTCTGTACCTTTCATGTGATCATGGCAGGTATCTGTGATTTCTTTCTTCCTCTAGCCATTGCATGTTCCTTTGGTCCTCAGTGGTCACCTCAGATGGTCTTTGTTCTTTGCCCGGTGGGACAGCCTAAACCTTCATCCTGGGCTATATTGTTACATCCTGGGTGTAACAATAAAGGCCGTATTGTTTTGGTATAATATTTTGTTAACTTTCCATAATAAACAAGTGTAATAGAAAATCCTAGGTTCTAGGCAATTTCTTTCCTCCTTCCATTAAGTATATTTTTCCCGTTGTATATTTTACACTTGGTTCTTTTTTGATAATCAGGATTAGTCAGCCTAGCTATTATAGTACCTACCTTCCTTGTGTTTTGGCGAAGGGGCATGAGGAGCAAGAAGTGTTAATAGTCTCAGCTCTCTGTTCAGTGGAAATAATGTTGTTTCTCCCCAAAAGAAGCACTTCTCCCTTCCAGATTAAGACCTGTAAACCGGGAGAGCCCACAGCTGCTGAGAGTTTTCTTTTGGGGAAGGATTTTGATAATGAAGTGTATCTCTTTAGTGAATATACGGCTATTCCGATTTTCTTCTTCTTCTGTCAATTTTGATAAATTGTATTTTTTAAAGTAATTTGGCCATTTCACTTAAGTTGTCAAATTTGTTGGCAGGCAGCTGCAGTATTTTCTTAGAATCTTTCTAATATGTGTTCCATTGATAGTGATAACTTCTTTTCTATTGTTCATTGTGATGACCCCTTGATTTCTCCTCCTGCGTCCACGCCCTTTAGTGACTCCCTCCACCTGAACGTGGACAGAACCTGTGACTTGCTTGGCACTAATAGAATACAACAAAGGTGATGGGAGATGTGCAGTGGCATCATTATATTATATAACATTACAGCACTACACTGGCTGGTGTGTGCGCTCGCTCGCGCTCTCTCCCGCTTTCCCCCCCCACCCCCGTCTCTCCTCTCTCTCCCCTCTCCATAATGACTGTTATCTTGATCTCAATTCAGTTATCAAAGTAAAGCCTTTGCTAAGCTGGTTTGGGTTTTTCCTGTGCATGTATGATTCAGAGGTTAAGCTGAGACCCATGTAGGTGCATACATAAAAGTGGAGAGCTCCTTCACCTGCTGTTTCTGCTCTAGGAGTTTGCTCTGACTACCTGTCTTTGGCTCCTTTCCCTGCTTCCTCTACCACAAAGAAAACAATTCCTATCAGAGTTTTAGCCACCTATGCGTGCTGCTTGGGGACCGAAGCTGTTCCACCCTCATGGAAAAACCTTATGAGAAAAAAATAAATAAACAGAAAATTCATCCTCTGAGGTCATTTCTCCAACTTTTTACTTCC
This sequence comes from Alouatta palliata, assembly GCA_004027835.1. Lineage (NCBI taxonomy): Eukaryota > Metazoa > Chordata > Mammalia > Primates > Atelidae > Alouatta > Alouatta palliata. The sequence continues at coordinate 5,052 of PVKV010016867.1, read as the reverse complement.
CTCCACAATCTGTCTGCTTTTGTTTACTTTTCAGACCCTCAGATAGTGTTTTGTTGTGTTTTGTGATGGAGTTTCATTCTTGTTGCCCAGGCTGGATTGCAGTGGTTTGATGTTGTCTCACTGCAGCCTCCCTCTCCTGGCTTCAAGTGATTCTCCTGCCTAAGCCCTCGAGTAGCTGGGATTACAGGCAGCCGCCCCACACCTGGCAAATTTTTGGTATTTTTAGTAGAGACAAGGTTTCACCAAGTTGGCCAGGCTGGTCTCGATGAGTGAATGGGTCAGTCATACATGTTACACTCCAGTATTCCTTATTTTCTAACCTTTTTAATAACTTTTTTTTTTTTCTGAGAGTTTCACTCTTGTTGCCATGCTGGAGTGCAGTGGCATGATGTATTTACAGTATACTGAGGAGGTTCTAGCATCTAAGCTTCATTTAATGTAAGCCACTGTTGGGTCCAGGTGTTAGCCAGCTGATTGAGGAAATTGTTAGATATTCCCAGATTACTCAAGCAATATACTGTGTCCAAATGATCTGGTTATTATATATTATATATCAATACATTGGGCCAAGTCCAGTGTTCTTCTTGTCTGGTCTAACATTTTTAGGATTAATTCCTACACACTTCTAGATTTCTGCAAGTACAAATGGCAAAATCTAGCACAGTGACCCTACCCCTCTGAGAATCATAGCAGGTTGGTTCAGGAGTAGGAACCTGTCCCAACCCAGGCAAATAAAGGTCTTTCCCTGGGACTGTGAAGTGGTATCAAGGGAAGAAAGGTGGTTTCTGTCTGGTGGGCAGGGCCACTCGATACAAGGCACAGGCACTGTTGCTGGAAGTGTTAGACATCGCTGACTGCTTGTTCCTTTTTCCCTGTTAGTAAAGACTATTCCTTTTTGTTTGTTTTTTTTTAATCTCTAAGTGAGAAAGTGCCTGCGGAAGGACTGCTCCTTAAAAAAAAAAAGGCTGGATGTGGTGGCTGGCTGACGCCTGTAATCTCAACACATTGGGAAGCTGAGGTGGGCAGATCACAAGGTCAAGAGATTGAGACCATCCTGGCCAACATAGTGAAACTCTGTCTCTACTAAAAAATACAAAAATTAGCTGGGGGTGGTGGCACATGCCTGTAGTCCCAGCTGTTGGGAGGCTGAGACAGGAGAATCTCTTGAACCTGGGAGGCGGAGGTTACAGTGAGCCTAGATCACACCACTTCACTCCAGCCTGGCAACAGAGCACTCCATCTCAAAACAAAAACAAAACAAAATCAAAACAAAAGTAGCTAAAAATATCAGATACTCATTTTCCCATATACTCTTGTGGGTGGAATGACCACTTGACCAATTTTTTTATAGCCAGTGATACATAAGGAGTTTTTTTTTTAACAGAGGAAAAAGCTTACAAATTGTATGTGTGCATGGTAATTATACAAATTTTTTTTTAAAACTCAAATGGCTAGATGATTGACAGTTTTACACCACCTTGCAGTTACAGAAGGAATAGGGGCTCGGATCATGGCTAAACAAGTTATGGTGGCAAAACAGGTTATGGGAGGAAGAGGAGACCACCTTTGCCTGACTAGTCTTGAACTCTCACCGGTCGCAGCCCTCAGAAAGAACACATAGTAGCCAGTGATAAATGTTTCTGGCAGATCTTTAAAGGTGTTAGACTCTCAGTTCATCATTCTTAGGTTTGTTAGAGGATATGTTTGCTAGGGATTTTCTGGGGGAGATTTAGCTTTCTGAGAAAGTAAAGAATTATGTGAAAAGAGCTTACTCCTTCCTTCCTGCTTTTGAACATTGCCCTGCTGCAGCCACCTTGTGATCCTGGGAGAAGTTATCATCAACACACTGAAGGTGTTTGAGATAGTGTTTGAGATACTTGTACTCAGTTATTCTACTACTGTATCTTCACTGCCAATGGGGCCGTGTTCTTCAGTGTATAAGGGAATAAAGCCAACTCATGGAGAGAAGCAGAGCCAAAGAGGTCAAGGGAGTGTCCGGCAGGGGTTGAGGTCCTGGTTCTGGTTGTCCATGAGGATCATCTCCAGCTCTACCCTTGCCACAGTTAGTGAGATGTCCTAGTCCACTTCCAGGAAGCATTGCCCTTTTTCACTCTATAAGTCAAATTGGGTTTCTGGGCTACAGTAGGAATAGTCCAACTAATACTGTACTGGGTGAATTTGAAGTATGATACATTTTTAGCACTCCTTACTTTATTTCTTGTGCCTGGATTTGAAGAGCTTTTATTTATTTATTTTTGGGACAGGGTCTTGCTCTGTTGCCCAGGCTGGAGTGCAGTGACACGATCATAGCTTATTGCAGCCCCGACTTCTTGAGCTCAAGTGATCCTCCCACCTTGGCCTCCCAAAGTGCTGGGGTTATAGGTGTATAGGCATAAGCCACTGTGCCTGGCCTAAATTTTTGTTAAATAAATGTTTATCTAATTCTTTTAAAATTTTCATAGACCTTCAAAACCACAGTTGTAGAATTCAATTTATTTTCTCAACTTGGCAGGATTTTTTTTTTTCTAATGAAGTATCTTGTATTTGTTTGTTTGTTTTGAGACAGGGTCTCACTCTTTGCCCTGTTGCCCAGGCTGGAGTGCAGTGGCATGATCATAGCTCACTGTAGCTTCAAACTCCCCTGGGCTCAAGCCATCCTCCCACCTGAGCTTCCTGAGTAGCTGGGCCCACAGGCATGCACCACCATGCCCAGCTAATTATTGTATTTTTTGTAGAGACATGGTGATGTTGCCCAGGCTGGTCTCACTTTTGAACTCAAGTGATTTACCTGGCTTAGCCTCCCAAAGTGCTGGACGCAAGCCCCCACGCCCAGCCATTTTGTTTTATTTTGAAAGAAGGCTGAATTGATTCCTGCAAGCATTCAGTAAAGAATATATAAGGAAGTTCAAAGTAGCACATTTTATCATCTCAGAATACTTCAGTCTGTGTTCTGATGCATCATTTTAAGGCTTTCATTATTAAACAAGCAATTACTAAACAGTTGCTTTTTGGAATATTACTTTCTACTGCTTCAGGAAATGCAAAGATCTGACTTGTATCCAGGAGGAAAATATAGGTAACTGGATTGGAGAGAGAAGACATGACATGGAAAAACGTGAAATAAAATAGGATGGGAGAAAAATTTCCACTGTGTGTTAAAGGAGTAAAAACTATTACAAACCTAAGAATTTGTCCACAGGACAAGCCTGAAAGTCTCAGACTACCCCACAGGAATAACCTTGTCAAGGCCTGATTGTGCCCTTTGACTCATCCTTCTAAGTCAAGTCTTTCTCATCTCTCCCAGTTTTGGCACTGTCATTCCATAAATATATCCCAATAATTGTGTTTTCTGCCAGAAATCCTTTTGGGAGTAATGAATTTCATGCACTGGTATTTTGGTGTGTAAAGTAGGTCTTCCTGTACTTTTATTTACCCAGATCAAATGTCAAAGGATCCAGCCCTTTGCTGGTTTTGTATACAAGGACATATTCCACTTGCTCATGCCATTCAGAATTTCAGACATTTTAGTTGTCTTTTACAACTGTGATCCCATCTCAAGGTATGGGAAATTCAGTTCCTTAAACAAAAGAAGTAGGTTTTCCTCATCCTTCTCTTTCTGCCTTCATTAGTGAGAGTACTTTCTGAGAGCAAGAAAACATTTACAGTGAAGAGGTTTAGTTGGATAGCTATTTATACAGTTTTCCTTGGAATTTTAAAGAATGAAATAATTTTATGTCAGCAAATGTGTATTCTGAACATTCAGAATGACTTTTAAATAGTAATGTCCAACTCTTTAAAAATATAATGTCTATAAATAAGAATATAATAAATCAGTATTAGAAGTCATTTCTTACCCCATGCTCTTATGCTGGAGAAAATATGGGAGGAGATAGTTATAGGTTAACTTGGTGTCTCATTACCAGTGCCTGAAATAATTTCTCCAATTACCTTTTAACAAATCTATTAAAGTATCCTAATTAAAAAAATATCCTTATAAAATGAAGATATGAAAAGCTCTGTGCTAAAGAATAGAGAAATTTTCCACTAAGTTGATCATTGATTGTATTATGGACTTTCCTTAAACCCAAAGGCTCTTTGAGTTTAAGAACAGGGCTTTGACTTACCCTTACTACCCATCCCTAACTCCAGACTGGAGGGGCTACCCTGACTGGGAAGTCAGCTAGATTTGTTAGCTCACCTGCCAAACATCCCTAACCCTTTCATCTCTCTACTTTCTATACCTGATCTGAAATCCTCGCTCAAGTACACAGGATTTCTGGAGGGAAGGAGCATGTGATAAAGGACAGAGGTGACACTACAAAAAATCAAATTAATGATAGGGAGAGCATATTGTAGATGCTCTTCCAGAATGTATAGCAAAAGGACAGTGATGACAATGATTGACAGATGAGAGAAAATTATACCTATATGAGAGAAAAAAATAGAGATTTAACCAGTGACTAATAGATGTCTGCAAAGGAGGAAACAGAAGAAATGGAACAAAAGCATGAATGAAATGTGTCATCTTGGAAGACTTTCCAGGGCTGAAAATGACCTGAAGAAAAAAGAACTCACTATATTCTAAAGAACATTATGAAAAACTGTCTGTACCTAGGCATATTTTGGTGATTTTCTTTTGATTTTAAGGATCCAGAAAAAAAAAATGCGTATGTCAAGGCACAAAAAGATGAGCTTTCAGCAAAGAAACAAAAATTATGCTGGCTACAAAATTCTCTTTTGCAAGTACTGTTAGAAAATGACAGAGCAGTGGTCCTTAGCCTGCATGGTCTTTGAACTCCCTGCAGTAATATGTGGACTTCTGCGTGTTGATGTGGTTGATTTTCCTGGAAATAGAATCTACACCTTCCATCGTATTTTCCAGGATTTCATGAAACAAAAAGGGTAAAGAACCACAGTAGTGGAGCAATGTCCATGGTGCTTTTTCTTTTTCTTTTGAAATAATTAAAAACTTACAGAAAGGCTGTAAGAATAATACAGAGAACTTCTGTGTATTCTTTCCCAAATTCGTGTGTTTGTCCTCCCTCCCTCCCT